>PVJA010027191.1:0-28863 GCA_004027025.1 Myocastor coypus
TAATTACAATGCATGGAACGCAGAGCTAGATTGGTGAGATGAGCTTTAGGAGGCTTAGATTCAATAGCCTCCAACGTCACAAGCTTCATTGGTGGCACACTGCAGTTCCAAAACCTTTGATTGTGTATGTATCTGCTTCCTCTTAGTCCAAAGGGAAGTATATTCTTTCCTGTTTTTTTTTTCTTTCTTTCTTTGTTTTTTCTATGCAACATTAATAGGGAGGTGGGTCATGCCCATACACTGCACTCTATAGAATGATTGTGAGGACAATATGCAATATGTCAGCTTTCAAAGAAAAAAAGGGGGGAATAAAAAAAGTAATGTGGATTTAGAAAGGTTAATGTTTAGTTGTTTGATCAATCTTATATACCTATATGTATTAATCTAAACTGAGCCGATGATGAAAATATGTAATATAACCATTGTTAACTTTAAACAATAAAAGAAATGGAAAAAAATTGAAAAAATAAAAAAATGAAAAAGAAAAATTACCTGACCACAGTACAAGAAACTGAAAATAAATGACGATAGAATCCGTAGAACTCCAGAAATGCATGGAAATTGAACAACACCCTTCTCAGCACCCAGTGAATTACAAATGAAATTAAACAAGAAATGAAATAATATCTACAAATTAATGAAAATTCAAACACAATATTCTGGAATTTATGGGATGCAATGAAAGCAGTTGTTAGAGGGGAATTTATAGCTCTGAGCTCACACATTAAGAAAACAGCATGGGAACAAATACATATTATCATGGAGTACATATACCAACAACAAAATGAAGTGCAAAAGAAACGAAAAGCCCAAGAACATGAGGAAATTATAAAGATTGGAGCAGAAGTTAATTCAGTTGAGATAAAGAAAACAATACAAAGACTTACTGAACCAAAAAAACTGGTTCCTTGGGAATATTTACTCTCACAGAATTGAAGACACAGATGAAATGGACAGATTCCTAGAAAGGTACAAACTACCAAAACTGAATCCAGAAGATATAAGAACTCTCAGTAATCCAGTAAATGAAATACAAAATGTAATAAAAAGCCAACAACAAACAATAGTCCAGGACTTGATGGATTCATATGTGAATTCTACAAATAAATTACAGAAGACATAATCCCAATTCTCTTCAAACTCTTTAATGAAATTGAAAAGGAAGCAATCCTCCAAAAATTATTCCTAGGGGTATTACCCTGATACCAAAATCAGAGAGAGATACAACTAAAAAAGTGAACTAGAGGCCACTTTCTCTCATGAACATAGATGCAAAAATCCTCAATAAAGTTCTCACCACTAGAATACAGCCAATGGTCAAGAAGGGCCTGGCAGGATTGCTCAGTGGTCTAAAGTGCCTGCAGGCGGCTGTAGGGACTGCGGTTCGATCCCCGGCACCACATGCTGCGCCAGCCCTGCCCTCAGGGCAGGCTGAGCCGGCCGTAAAAATAAATAAACAAACAATGGTCAAAAAGATTATATACCATGACCAGGTAAGATTCATCCCAGAGATGTTCAAAGAGAGTATGGAGCATAGAGGAAAGGGGTTAAAGATATACAGTATACCTAAGGAGAGTTACCTAGAGAGCAAACATTCTCTCAAGCTTTCACAGAGAGCAAATTGTTCAAGCAATGGCCATGGCTCATCCAGATGGCTGACACTGACAACAGCTCTACAAAGCATTATACATGGTTTCAAAGTAAACCCTGATGGGACTTGACTGACCTTGGGAAATACAAATGTTCTATGTTTTGCTGTACAGGTCTTGCTTTAACTTGCCCTTAACCACCCAGCAGAAAAGTTTAAACACAAGGCATGAAACGTGAAGCTACATTAGTATAACGATCTGTAAAAGGCTTAAATCAACAGCTTTCATCATTTCCAGTATTGCCAATAACTTATTGCGATTATGGAACACTGGATTATGTATAGAAGTACTTTCTCTTAGTTCAATGAGCAGAAATTTTTTGTACCAATAATGATTAGAAAATCTAGCATTTCTACACCCTGTGCTCTGCATAAGTACTGCGAGAATAATATGCATTGTATCAAATACTGGCAAAGTACTACTAAAATGTTTTGAAAAAAAGAAATGAGTTGGGGAGCACTGAATAAATATTATATGACCTCAAAAATAATAAACAAACGAATATTAAATAATAAATAAATAAAGTCAGCCTTGCATTTGTTAGCGGACCGTGTACCTAGAAGTAAAGGCAAATCAGGCGCTGCTGAACAATAGAATATAATTGGCTAAAATAAAACATTAACATTCTAAAGTTCTTGTCTCTGGATGGCCAGATAGCTCAGTGGACTAAAGCACCTGCTTAGGTAGATGCGGGGACCAAGGTTCTATCCTCTACGTTCCATGCTGGGCCTGTCCCAGCACGTGTTATGATGGTGATTGACACTTGGCGTAGTCACACGCACCTGTAATCTCAGGTCTTGGGAGACTGAAAACAGAAGGATCACTCCAAGTGTGACATGTTTGGTCAAACCTTATAGACACTGCATTAAATATATGAAAAGTAGTAAGATAGAAAGGAAGTTCTTGTCTCACAGTTGTCTCATATACCAGTGGACAGTGTCACTGTTATTTTGAGAAGGTTGTATAGTATTGGAATTTATAGGCTGGGCATGGTGGCTCACGCCTGTAATCCCAGCACTCAGGAGGCTGAGGCAGGAGGATTGGTGTGAGTTCGAGACCAGCCTGGGCTACAAAAGTGAGCTCAAGGCCAGCCTCAACTGCATAGCAAGACCCTGTCTCAAAAAGACAAAAGAAAAAAAAAAGAATTTATATATTCATTCATTCATTTAAAATGTACATGGATATGTTTTTATTACATTTATCAAGAACTTACTGGTTTTACAGTTTTAATAATAATTTACTAAGTGTCTACATTATTTGTAACACAACATTAGAGGTGATGTATGGAAAAATAAAATGAATATTTTTGGTTTGCCTGCTTTGATCTTTTCTTAAAGTTACCATCAAGTTGGCAATTTAGAAAGGAATATGTAGAAAATCACTATAGAGCAGTCTCAAAATTTGAAATATATATTTCAATATAGAAAAAAAATTATAATTATTGAACAACTAGTATAAGAAAATCACTACCCTTAATATCTAATTATGCTCTCTCATGTTTTATATTCTTTCTCCACTATTACTAACAGAGATGTCAAAGTTCATATCAATTAATTTTCTTGTCTAAATTAACACAGTTTGGAACTAAGTTATAATTTGATTCTAATTTAAACTTTTTCAAAACTCAAGGTCATTTTTGCTGTATAGCTATATTGTTATACTAACAGACATAAAAGTTAAATATAGCTTGGTAAATAACTAAGTCCTGTGTATATGTGCATGTGCCTGTCTATATCCATTTGGGTCAGTAAATATTTAGACCCCACTTCACTTCCTCCAAATAAACATTAGAACTTCCAATAACATTTGCAGGTTTAACCTTCCATTTATTCTTCTGTGACAAAATATTCATATATTCATTCAAGTAGTAAATATTTGTAAGGAGACTATTATCACCCTAAACAATTACTTGGCAAATCTAAAAGAGATGAAATTCTATATTTTCAAGAAAGTCCTACAATAAAGATCTTATAAGGGCTGGAGAGATAGCTGAGTGAACTAAAGTGCCTGCTTAGGCCAGTTTAGACAAATGCAGGTACCATGATTCGATTCCGGCACCATATATCATGCATGATTATATTTAGTTTAGATTTAATGTATTTAGTTGTCACATGGTTTCACTATATAGCTTGTACTCATAGTGGATCCTCCTTTTTTCAGCCTCCACAGTGCTGGAATTACAGGGTTATGCCCTGAAGACTATCAGGGAGGCTTGCCAGTCCTACCCCCCACTACCACTCCCCAAACTGTGCCAAAGGAGTTTGCTAAGTCCAGCAGTCCCTGCTTGTCCTAAAGACTACCTGACAGATTTGGGAGGCTGCCCTCTCCCCCTGATAGCCTTCCCTCCAGAGTTTGCTGAGTCTGGCTGCTCCACCTTGTCCTGAAGACCACCAGGGACCCCTAACTATCACAACAACCTGTAGAAGCCTTGTGGAGCATTACTGTTCACCAATCCACCATCCAGAGAGCCTTGCAAACCTTCACCCTGTGCAAATCATCATCAGAACCTTCTTGAACTGTGGCTTGCCACCCTCTCCTTAGTGAGGGATAAACAACATCAAATCTCACACAGCAGGAGCTCTGTTGAGCTTACCTTGGCTTCCCAATCTCTGGAGAGCCTTGCTGACCTGCACACCGCCCATCTATAATCATTTCAAAAAAAGACAAAAGGAAGAAACAAGAGTCAATCTCAAAACAAGTCCAAGAGAGAAGGCTATAGAAGAACTTAGAACTCAGAAACCTGCTTTTCTGA
Source organism: Myocastor coypus (assembly GCA_004027025.1). Taxonomy (NCBI): domain Eukaryota; kingdom Metazoa; phylum Chordata; class Mammalia; order Rodentia; family Myocastoridae; genus Myocastor; species Myocastor coypus. Next base: position 4,402 of record PVJA010027191.1, read on the forward strand.
AATGATAGCAACTGTAGGAAAAGAACAACTGTGATTTTATGGAGGAAAGCAGATTAGAAATAATCTTTCTGGTAAAAAAGGAAATGACAATATTGAAAGAATCGCTATAGTGTACCTAGAGAAAAAATGGAAGGAAGTAGGAAGACGATGGGAGCTGGGCATGGTGGCTCACGCCTGTAATCCCAGCACTCGGGAGGATGAGGCAGGAGGATTGGTGCGAGTTCGAGAGCAGCCTGGGCTACAAAAGTGAGCTCAAGGCCAGCCTCAACTGCATAGCGAGACCCCGTCTCAAAAAGACAAAAAAAAAAAAAAAAAAAAAAAAAAAGGAAGACGATGGAAGTATTTAATGAAACTTGATCTTAACCATCCAGCAGAAAAGTCTAACCATGAGGTATAAAATGTAAATCCATATTAATGTTCTGAGCTGTAAAAGGTTCAAGTCAACAACTTCTGACATTTGCAGTCCTTCTGATAACCCAGTGATATTATGGGCAATTGGAATATATAATAGCTACTTTCTCTTAGTTCAATTGAGAAATACTTGCACTAATACTGTTTATGCAACATATTCAGACTGCATCTTGTATTCTGAAGAAATACTACAAGGACAATAATATGCAATGTATTAATTACTTGAACTGTCCTTCTATCTCATTTCTCTTTCTTTTCATTAAAATTAATAAAAAATAAAAGTTTAAAGATTAAAAAAGAAAATTAAAAAAAGAAAAACAAAATTAAAAATGCAAAAAAGGGGGCCCGGTGGGATGGCTCAGTGGTCCAAAGTGCCTGCTTGGGAAAGCTTGGGCAGCTTCAGGGACCACAGTTCGGTCCCCGGCACCACATGCTGCACCAGCCCTGCCCTCAGGCAGGCTGAGCCGGCCATGAAAATAAATAAATAAACAAAGTTCTGAAACAAGAAAAAATAATAATAAAATAAAAATATTCTTTAAAAAAAAACAAAAAAAATGCAGGAAAGAATTAGAATTCATGAAGGAGATTCAATCCAACATTCAGCACATTAAGAATTCCACTGAGAGCTGGAAAATTTGCTTAAACAAAACATAGTATTTATTATAGTCTTTATCTGCAAGTGAAGAAATTGAACACAGGACATACAATTTATAGGATTATTTTATAATATTCACCACAAGATGTCAAGTACTGAAAAGTACAGGAAATCTGTTCGTGCACTAGGGGTACAAAAATCCAGCTGCTGACCTGAATTCTATGAAAATGTCTTCCCTATGCATAGAACCATGGAAATACCCTCCATGAGTCCAGTTAGAGGACCTGAGAACATGAAAATGACTCATGCAAGGCCATATCAAAATCTTCACTACAAGGTGCAAAGGCCAGGGGGTAGTGGCTAGAAAATTTGTGCCAGGGGTAAAGGATCTGCATCAATAGGCTGAACGATCAGCACTGAAGCTAGGAATGTCATGCTCCACGTAAGGATCAGAGCTCTGCCAAAGAAAATAGCACCCATTCTCAGGGAGAGGAAGGACCTGATCTCCTTTATCAATGAGAGCAGTTAAGTTTATAGTGGGAAAAACAACATGAAAGGTTCTTGAGAGATATTTTGAAGAAATTTGTAGATTTGTTTTAAATTTTAGTAAAATAAAAATGGAGTCTAAAATATAAATTCGTTTATGATTCCTTGCATTCATGTCTTCTTTTTAACTAGTAACAGAAACCTTAATGATAAGACAATACCTCTAAATTATTTATAAATGCATAAAAATTCGTTGCTTATAAAATATGCAAAGGTACTTTGGACTTGTTACAATGAAGAAGTAGAATATTCTGGAGAGATGGAGGAAGGAGAAAGTATGTTTTCAAGGAAGATCTTAATTAACACATAGACTTCAAGGAGAATTACTTAAGGAAGGAGGTTGTGACTTTTAATACTCTAAAAAATATCCAAACAATAATTTTTAAAACATTTTTGCCTGATACAAAATAAAAAAAGAAGCAGTAACATCTGATGGAAATCACTTACGTGCCTCCCTATTTTCCTTGACTACTTTGAACATAAACTTTCTCTTTATGAAATATATGTCCTGCCTCCTGCACGTGCAACCTCCCCTCTCTGAAATAGTTTTTGATTGGTGAGCTCATAATCATCACTGTGAATTAACCTCTCTGTAATAAGTAACCCTATTAGAGATTATCCATTGTCCAAATTACACAGGTGCAACTGAGACAGTTTCGGTGAAAAAGAGGAGATCTCTATTGCTTTCATCAAATTTAGGGCAGTTCCTGTGTTATACAGAAACTGTAGAACATAGTTTGAAACAATGTATTTTCTAGAATTGTTTTGGGAGTGCCCCCATCCCACTCATACAACAGTTAACAGAGTGATGTCCAAAGACATAATATTCAAGTGCAAAGAACAAATGGTTATAAATAAAGTTGCTTGTAAGAAGCTCTCATAGAACAGGAATATGGTAATGCACAATCTCACATTGGCAGTTGAGTTGGAACAACTTTTCATCCTTTAAGAATACACATTCTTCAAAGAATTCTAATGATTGACAGTGTCATATGCATCCCCTCATCTATTTCTTCTGGGGAGTATGGACCATCAAAATTTTTGTTAGTATTCTGATGTAAGGATGTGCTAAGTTGGTTGATTGGTTTGAATTGTGAAGCATAATCTATGCATAGTTATGAGATGAAATATGATGTCAGAATATGTGTATGCATGGTAAAATATTGACATTAAAATAATTAATATACTCATCACCTCACAGACTTATTTCTCATAACAAGGATACTCAAATTCCGTATGGTGTATATCTAGATGTCCCAAGAGCCTAACACACTTATAAGCAGGTCTTTTGCAAAATAATTAGATTTTGGGAGTTTATAACTGACTTGTTAGGAATTTGGTTCTAGTTAAAAGAGACAGGTGGCTTGCCAGTGTGACCTGAAAGGTGTTTTCCCTCTCTTCAGCTTCTCCTTGTTCTCTCTACTTCCTGTTTATCTGCATTCCCTTTTACCATGTTGTCTTGCCATACATCCAGCCAAATATGGCTAGAAATTTCTAGAAACTCTGAATTACCGTAAACCTCTCCGCTTTTAATTTGTTTTGGTTATCATGTCACAGAAATGAGAAAAGTGACTAAAACAAATAAATTTTATCAGTAATCGGTTTTGTTTTGTCTTTCATTTAACAAATTCGTATCACTGCTTGATTGAAAAAACAAACTCTTCTCCAGGATGTCACGATTAATTAGAGACTTGAAGGAGTTCTGGCAGGCTGGTTGTTGCTTCTGGATTTGAGACTGATAATGTATAATAGACAATGACACAACCTTTGGTTGATATTACTACTATTATTTCTATTACTATAATAACAATAATATTATACATATAGAACATGAAGAGTGTTTCCAGAGGAATTTGAAATGTGCTTTATTACATTAAGAAAGTATTCCAGTGTTATGGTTTATGTCTAGTTGTCCCCCCAAAGCCTCATGCAATCATAGGGAGAGAACTTCTATAGATTGAGACTTGATCCATGATCCCTGGGATTATGTGTTTTAAGTACTTCTGGGATTATGGGTCTGGTCTAAGGTGGTTAGGCTGAGATGAAGGGCCTGAATGTAATAAAAAGAGAGACAGAGAGACAGACTAAAGCTGTTGCTCTCTGCTCCCCTGTTTGGTTGGTTGCCTCTATCACAATTGTTGCTGTTCTGCCAGCATGAATTGGATGCACTCTGCCCTGTTCCATTCAGCCTTGGGCAGCCAAATATGGACTGAAACCTCCAGTAACTGTGAGCTAATAAACCTTTCCCTCCTTCATTTTGAGGGTTGGGTATTTGTCCCAGCAATGAGAGAAAAGTAACTAAGACAGTCAATAATACAATTGCTCACAATTAGAAATAAAGAAAAAGCAATGCGCTTATAAAATATGTCCTTTAGATTTTATTTGAATTAAGGATTTAAATTCTATGAATATACAATAGTTTTAGTGAATTTCCATGATTGTTTGGAAATCTTTGACAATGTTTAGAACTACAAATAAATACTTACTACAATGTGCCAAATAAACAAAAATGATGAGCAAAACATCTATTAATATACTTCAGCATGAAATAATAGGTGAGATTTAGAAAGTGCACATTCTGTAATATACTGTGAATCCTTTTAGAAATTTTATTAGTAACACCGATAAATTAAATGCTTTAGGTGGAGAAAGATTGAAGAGAATTTTAGTCTTCTGTTGTGCACACAGACTAATAAATTGGTTGATATTGTGTCTTAGACAGAGGTTAACCTGGGTTGCTGACAGAGTCAAGTCATCACCAGATAGATTAGAATGCTCATGGCACTTGTAAAACTGAGTAATCACAATCATGAATTTCAAAGTACACCTTCATAACCCTAGCTATGTAGCTTGACTGTTTTTCTCACCAACAAATTGAGTATCTCATTATAAATTATGAGTTTTGAATGGTTAATCTGCACTAATATTTGTATTATGCTATACTGATTATTGGACAATGTGACTTAAATGTGTAATGTTACTTTTTAGTATAACCATGTTATTAGAAATCTGATAATATGAGAATGTCACCAGCCTCCTTTTTGCATTCACAACCGCTTTTTAACCCATTATTGACATCATTGAGTCAAAAGCATTAAAAATACTTAACCAATAAAAACTGCATCCTTGGGGCCCGGCAGGATGGCTCAGTGGTCTAAAGCACCTGCAGGCCACTGCAGGGACCGCAGTTCGATCCCGGGCACCACATGCTGCGCCAGCCCTGCCCTCAGGGCAGGCTGAGCAGGCCATAAAAAATAAATAAATAAACAAACAAAAGTTCTGAAACAAGAAAAAAATTAAAATTAAAAAAAAAAAACTGCATCCTTTTTCCTTTTCTTAACAAACTGATGACTTGTAATTGTTTCAGTCTTCAATTTTTGGTGTTTTTATTTAAATGCTAAAATGTCTATGCACTCTTATTCTCTTTGTTTACTGTGATTCTCTGTTTTACAAATGGAAAAAATGGACTTACACAGGGATTAAAATGTCCTGGAAGCAAGCATGGAGGTTGGTGATCAAGAGAGAAACTGAAATTCTATTTGTGTGCTAATTCCATATTTGAAGATGTATATCTATTTTAAAAGAGAATTAAGGAATTAACATCTATGTTTTTTATAACTAGAACAATTGTAGACCTGCATATACTGAAATCAGCAATGTGTCACTCTGCGACTGTTTTAACACATTACACAGGTTTATATTTACAGATAGTAGTAAAAAAATGTCATTCACCACTAGATATCATTTTATTTGTAGAGCTAGAGGAAAAAGTGGTTTTAAGCATTGCTTTTAATTTATTTTCCTACCTGTATATCTTGTGATATGCTATGTTGTTGCATTTGAACATTTACAAGGTGAAAATAAAATTTTGACAGACACTGACAAATATGTAGTATTCTTAGGGGGCATTAAAGTTTTTAAGAGGAAAGAATAATTTAGTTATGTTTTAGTAATTTATGAGAGTCAGTTGAATTTTGGAAAGAGTGTAGTCTTTCATAATAAAAAATTAAAAAAACAGAGATTCAGTCTAGTCAAATAGCCTAGCGGATTAAAGCACCTGCAAGGAGGTGCAGGGGTTGTGGGTTCGATCCCAAGGCCCACTGTGCTGTCACTCACTGTCCCTGCATTGCTCTGAGATGTAATTGGGAATGGGTATGGCGGTGCACACATGTAATTCTAGCTATTGGGAGGCTGTAAACAGGAGGATGACTATGAACCCTATTGAAGTAGGACCCTGAATACTCTGTATACCACACTTCTGGACAAAGCAATAGATAAAACAGTCTTTTAGGGTTCTGGTAAATATTTACCTGCCTAACAGAAGAGGAAATACTTTCTTGTTACTTTCTCCTTTTTTCCCCAGAAATAAGCATGAAACTCAGGTGGAACAACAATCTCATAAATATGAAATTACAATAAGATTACAAAATGTGTGCTCACTATACAAGTGAAAATGATGAGGACCCAAGGGTTCTAATGACATACAACCATCTGAGTTTTATATTACTTGACAGATAAATTTTGTTAGAAAAAATTTTTGCTATTTTTATACAACTATTTTCTGTAATTTTATCACTGATATTTAAAGTTCACCTTAATGATTGCATCAGAATTTTATAACAATATTGGATTTTGTGATATTAGAATTACATTGACATGCTTTCTCCATAAAATACTCTTTCATTTTTAGATATGAAAATGCTTGGGATTATATGTCCTTTACACTAAGCAGCTCTTATGAAATTTCAGATATGAGGCTCCTGTTGATGCCTTGAAAAATACACTTTTGTAAACTAAGATATCTGTTACTTTAAAATGTTGTCCTTCACTTTAGAAGTTTCCAGGTTTTTACAATTTGCAAAATAGAATGGAACAATCGCTTTAGCACTTCTTTCCCTGAAGCATTATGCTATACCCTCCAGAGTTGAAAGTGGCTCTTGTATTTCATCACTTCTTTGAAGCAATTTCAGATGAATTGTATTTCAAAAAAACATTTATTTTTATATTATGATGGTATGAAAAGAACAAGAATTCATGGTTATTATGACTATTACAGCTTATTGTGAATTGCATGTTATGTCCAAATATTGAAAAATTATTCATTGCACTAATTCATCTCTTTATATTGAATTTAATTTAAGTAATAATACTCAAATCTCCTTTCTTATGATCACATATTGCAAATATATCTACACTTAATATTGAAATGTATCTAATACATATGATTTAAGAATGCATCTTATAAATATGATATAAATGAATTTACTGGTAAATCCTATTTGAGAGCTTTTTTTTTTAGTGGAACAAGTATTTCAAATTTATTTTTTAAATTGAGGAGCCAGTCTGGTTTTTATCATATTGTTTCATGTAATCTATTATAACAGTTTCATTTTTTATAAAATTATCTAATATATTGTATTTCTTTATTGTATAAGAAGGAATTTGAAAAAAAAAAGAAGGAATTTGTTTTTAAGATATGCATGTCAAATATTGATCATTTATAGAAATCTGAACTAGTCAATACTTAATGAATGTAATGAATGATATATTATTTATTATTTTATCAATTGTTGTTTATTTTCATACATATATTATCTTTTATCTTTAGAGAACTCATAAATTTTCTTTACCATCTTCCTAATTATTTACTTCTTAAATCCAGAAATTTAAAAAGATATTTCTTGCTTTAAGCTCCAATTGCAGTTCAAATTGATTCAATTTTATGTCTAGTTATACATAGTCAATATTTGAAAAATTAAAAACAGCAACATAGAATCAGATTCATGAATGAGAAGTATATTTACTGAAATAAACAATAAATTCAGTATTTGGCATTCATAATGTGAATTATGGAATAATCCAAATAACCTTTCCATTTTATGAGGTATGTGTCAAGCTCTGCTAAGTCCTTTCTGAAGGTCAATGTGTAGGTTACTTTCTGATGTTTAATAATGAAAATGTCACTATGTGATAGACAAATAAACCTTCATATGAAATATGTTAAGATCATTGGAATCTTGTAATCAAAGTAAACTTTGCATTTTCCTATTTCAATTCTTTCTTTTTTTCTTTAAATGCCTGTCCCATTTTTTTCCTACTCACAACCACATCTCTTATTCCTCTTCCTACTTAAAAAAATCTTTTGATTTTTTAATATCTATCCTTCATTCTGTTTCTTATTTATGGTTTGAATGTCTCATAGAAGTAACTAAATATGATATTTCAAATTATTAGGTGGTTTGCCTTACCAGGGATTGAACGACCTTGCACTTGCCAAGCTGGCTCTTATGCCACTATCACCCAGACATGATATCTACTATCATGTGCGTGATTTATTTTACTTAAGATTATGATCTTGACATGCATCCATTTCCTTATACATGCCTGAAGTTTATCCTTATTGATGGAAGAGTATATCATTGTATATCAGTACAACATTCTTTTTATCAGTTGATCAGTCGGTGGACATATAGGATAATTTCCAGTGTTACTTATTGTGAATTTTGCAGCTATAAATATGAATATTCATATATCACTGTTGCATGATGTCATTAACTCTTTTGTGAAGATAACTAGAAGGGGGACAACTAGATAAAATGGAAATTATGTTTTTGAAGTGCCTCCATAGTTATTTCCAACATGTTTTTCTCAGTTTATACTCTCGCCACCAATGAAGAAGTGTTGTATTTCTGTGAAGCCACACCAGTCCTTGCGATTGATTGAATTTTTGGTTGGAATCATTCTTTCTAGAGTGAGACGACAGGTTAGTGTTGTGTAATTTGTTTTTCCCAAGTGATTGGCAATGTTAAACAATTGTTCATATATGGTGGTACCCCCATTTGTGCACTTAATCTACTTAATGATTGTGTTGAAGATGGTCAGGGTTTTGTTTATCACTTAATACAGAGTTCAGGAACAGAAGCAAAATTTGGTCAAATATTTCTGTCAGTGAATCAAATTGTTCACAAACAGGAGTGTCTGAAATATTTTTTTATTGGGCATTTGTACGTATTTATCTGAGAAGCATCTATTCATTAAAGATGCTCATTTTAGGATTTTGTCTTTCAATTTGGAAAGTCTTGGCTTTTTTTGTTCTTTGTGTTTGATATTAGCTCTCTATTTAAGGAGAAACTGGCAAGAATTTTATTCCCATTCTATTAAGTATCTCTTCATTCTGTTGGCAGTTTTCTTTTCTTTAGAGAAGTATTTTAATTTAAGGTGATGCTATTTGTTGATATTATATAATATATCCTGTGCTACTGTTGTTTATGAAGTCTTTGATTGCACCTATATTTTGAAGAGTTTTACAAAATCTGTCTTCTGCTACATTAAGAGTTTCTGTTTTAATATGTGGATATTGATTAATTTGTTTAATTTAGTGCTTCGTGAAAGAAAGGAGTGCAGTTTCCATGTTGCACATGTGGAAAGCCAGTTTGCTTAGCATCATTTATTAACGTGATGATCTTAACTCTAGCAGAGATGTTTGGGCTTTTGTCAAAGATATAGTAGCTCCGTGACTCTCGAGTTGTGTTACTTCTGTTTCTTTTGTTCCATTAATCTGAAAGTTTGTTGCTCTGGTTTGTTTTTGCTAATTTTGTACCATGCTGTTTCAATCACTGTAGCTTTGAGGTTTAACTCAGAACCTAGGATTATGATAGTCCTGCCTTATATTTGTTGCCTAAAATTACTTTAACTAACCTAGCTCTATAATGATCCCATATGGATTTCAAGATGTTTCTTTTTTTAGTTCTGCAATGAATGGTGTCAGTTTTTTTTTCAATGTGACATTCCATTAAATCTATGTAACAGCTTTGGAAATATGATCATTTTTAACATATTGTCTTTACACATACAGGAACAGGGATTATATCTACATTTTTTCTATCCTCTTGAATCTCCTTTTTCAGTGACCTGTAATTGTCTTTACAGAGGTCTTTGTTAATCTGTATTTCATTTTCTTGAAGTAATTTTGAAATATTTTGTTTCCACAATTTCTGTCAGTGAATATGCAGATGGTGTAGAAAAATTATATTGGCTTCTAAGTGTTGGATTTTATCCTGTTGTAATACCAATTTTATTTCTTAATTATATAGGTCTTCTGGTAGAGTTTCTGTGGTCTTCACTGCAAGAGATTTTACCATAAACAATAATGATAATCTGATGTCTTACTCTCTTAATGATACTATTTTTATTTTTATTATCTCATCTCTCTGGCTAATGTTTTGAAAATAATATTAACCAGCAGTAGTGATAGTGTGAATCCTTGTTGGGTAGATTTTCCTGATTTTACAGTGAAAGACGACATTTTTTTTTTTCATTAAGTAAGATGCTGGCTACTGGTTCACCAAAGATGGCTTCCAACCAATTGACATAAGTCCTTCTATGTCAGTTTTCATTAGTTTTCATCATGAATTGATGCTGCATTTTTTGAAATGCTTTTGCTTTACTTACCACATGGTTTTGTGCTTGCTTCTGTTTATGTGATAAATTGCATTAATTGATTTGCATATGTTGAGCCATCCTTGCATCCAGGGAATGATATCTCCCTGATTATGGTGTATAATTTTTTTGACCATTTACTGCACAGTTTGTCAACATCTTACTGAGGATTTTGACATCTTTGTTTAGTAAAATGAGAGGCTTGCAATTCTTTTTTTGAGTTTTTGGCATTTTCTGTTTTGTTTTCAGCAATGACTTTGGGGATATTGTGTCCATTGAAATTCACTAAACATTTTGAGAAATAGTCACATTAGAATTTCCCGACAACTTTTGTAGGGTTTTCAGAGAATCTGACTCTTCTCTATTGTCAAGGTGACCATCAAAGCTTAACAATTTAAATCAATGCAGAAAACTGAAACTACTGTGATAGTGCAAATAAAGATGCTGAAGAAGTAGAATTTTCAAAACAGCTTAGTAAAGTATAAGAATTCTTGCATTAATGTATTTCAAGGTATGTATTTAGAAGTTCATAAATGTCAATTTATCTTTTATTGTGTTTTAAAAAATGAATTTTAGTATTGCCCATATGTTGTGATCACATGAGATGTATGACCTTATATGTATATGTGCATGTCTCTGTGCACTCTGTGCATTTTTTTGCATGAGATGGGGTGTATCAGAAAAAATTCAGTTCAGCACAAGTAATGATGAAATATGGTAGCTGTTGAATATATTATCACTGACCTTTATATAACAAATGCTGGATGGTTTCCTTCCTTAAGGTTGGCTCAGTTTATATTATGTTCCATTTTACATCATCAATGTAGTTATCTTAATTAAATAAAATAAAAGGAAGGGAAAGAAAATAGCTCCTATTATATCATAGAAATTTTGCCACAGTGCCTGAGCTACTGGTATTTTAATTTACTTTCTGGATTTTATTATTACCGAGTTGGGGAAAAAATGAACTTTGGGATTTTTTTTTATGGTTGGCTCAGCCCACCCAGGGGTGGGACTGGCACATCATATGGTGCTAGTGATCAAATTGTGGTTCCTGTACGCTTGCCTAAGCTTGCCTATGCAGACATTTTAGGCTGCTGAGCTATCTCTCCAGCCCTGGAAATTTTAAATATGTAAGACCTCTAAAACTTTTAGAAAGAAAATAATTCAAAATGTTTGCTCTGTAAAAAATTTTTGCTCTGTATACCTTATTTGACAATAAAAATAGAAAATATATCAATCATTGTTAATCAGTTATTCTTGTTCTGAAGATCTGTAACATATGTATCATTGTATGTTACCCTGTTTTTATCATTGTTTCTGATTTTTGTTCTTGCTTTGTCTTTAATTTTCAAAATGAAATAATTAAATTTAAAACATTTTGCTCTATAAATAATGCTGTGGTGTGTCGTGAAGGATAAATTGGAGAAGGTAGTATTAGACAGCATAAATAGAATATGAGTACCTTAGTATGCAGCAAAGAGACATGATGATGCACAATGAACTGCTAGCTGGCTGAAAAGAAAGGTAAAATGAAGCCACAATTATAAATGAAATAAGCAAAACACAAAGGTTTAAGTATCAAATAGCTTCTCAGATCTGAGAAAATATAATAGTAGGATATAGGAGGTAGACTTTGTAAAATGGGAATAGATCAGAAACAAGAGAGAGAAAAGAACTGAGACAACTATGAAAAGTCAAATTTACTCAGATATAATATCTACATGTATCAATTCTTCATGGTGATTATAATTATTAAATATCAAACCATACATCTATATGTCTATATATCTATATATAGATATATAGATATATATAAAATAAAGTATTCATGGCAATATAGTAAGAGTAGAAAGAATGGGGCATATTTGTAAAATAGTGAAAAAAATTTTAATATTTTTTTTTCTTGTTTCAGAACATTTGTTTATTTGTTTATTTTTATGGCCGGCTCAGCCTGCCCTGAGGGCACGGCTGGCACAGCATGTGGTGCCAGGGATCGAACTGCGGTCTCTGCAGCCACCCAAGCTTTCCTATGCAGGCGCTTTAGACCACTGAGCCATCCCACCAGGCCCCAAATAGTGAAAATTAAAAAAATAAAATTAATTGAATGAATACATTTAAGCATAAGGAAAATTTAGTACTAGTTATATGAATAAGGTTTTTCTTAAGACAGCGATAAATAGTGGAATCAATTATTCAATTATATATATATATATATATGTATATATATACATATATATATATATATATATATATATATATATATGGTAAACCTAAGAAGAAAAAGTATTTAATTTCAAATACTTGAATTACATATGAATATAAAAATATATCACAACAAAAATATGGAGATTGCTAGAGATGTTCATTGAAAATATAAAGACATATTTTTGTCTTAGTTACTTTTAATGAAAGGAAAAAGTTCCCACCAGCCAAAGTTACAGAAAAATAATTATCTCAGCTCAGAGTATACTGATTTCTCAGTCCATACTTAGCTTATTCTAAGGCAATGGAGCAGGGCAGAACAGATTAAAAAAGGAGAAATTGTCCATGGATGGCAAGGAAAATGGATAATACAAACAGATGTAGCAGTAAGCTTGCCTTCTTTCTGTACAGTTGTATTTCATCAAGGCTACAGTCGAATTCATTGGTGCCATAGCACACCCAAGGACAGAGATTCCTTGTCCACAGTCATAATCCTAGTATCACACATTTTGAAGGGACATGTAGATATAAACTTTAACAAGTGTCATTATATATTTGTAAAATTAATACGTGGATCATGGAAAATCTGAAGTATCTTTACTTAAGTAGGTGAGTATGGATAATAAGAATGGAATGTAAACAGATGTCCAAGATATTTGAAAAGAAAAAGAAGAAAAAAGATGTAAGGATGGAATATTGAACATTAAAACACACTGCACGTCGAAAGACTTCATCACAAAAACATGTCCGTGGAATTTAGCAAGTAATAATTTTGTGATATTTTTTAGGACAATTTCAATTGAATTGTTGTGGGAAAATCTAGTTAGTAGAGGAAGGCAACTCATGTAAAGTTCATATTTTTTCAGAAAGATTTATAAGAAATTAAATTGTGCCTTTGAGTAACAATAAAAAAACAGATGTGTAATAAGCAGGAATTACATTGGTGATTTTTCCTATCACTAGTACCAAACACTTGACATGCAGAACTTAAAAAGGAAATTTATTTTTATGATATTTTGGAGAGTTTATTCCATAGTCTGTTGGTTTTAAGGCAGGAACATCATGGGAGGCAAATGCCAATTATTATACTTAACAAGAATATCTAAAACACAAAATTTCAGAATAATTGGGATATAAGGTGATCAGGGTCTTTTCATATTTATTCTGTTATTCTCACCCAGGTGAAATTTATTCTTTGGTTATGTATATATATAAGTAAATATGCATAACACAATGAGATGAAAATAGTAACGAATTTCACAAAATTTTTGTAACTGCTATTACAAAAGAGGAATAAATTGTCCCAAAAACTTTATCGTGCCCTCACTGTATCAGGTCATATGTTCAGAAGAAGTGGCAGCGTAGCCATAGAATGAATAGAGAGAGATGCCGCTAGATAAGTACAGAAGAGACTGCGCAAGCATTGGAAGGCGCCAACTCTGCCTAGGATTGGGAACAGTCCTGGGCTGTCTCTGAGTGTGCTACCACTGAGACAAACAAGGTAAGGAGGCATGAGTGGGCCACTAAGGGACATACAGAAAGTGGCTGGACGAATACTGGCCTCAGTCACCACATCTGGAGACCAAGATTTCATGCGGTTACCGAGCACAGATCTGGACTCTGATTTCGACATGAGGTTTTTACTTTTAATATTTGTACTGCCATTTCTCTCGGTCCTTAACTCTCTTGACATTTTAATATTTTCACATGAGTGAACATTGTTTTCTGTTTTTCAATTTTCCTTTGATTTTCTTTTGCTTTCTTATTTATTCTTTCTCTCTTGTCCTCTTTTCTAGTTTCTAACAGGTTGTCAAACCATCCTTTGCCCTTCTACTTTGCTTCTACTATATTTTTCTTCCTTGATATCTGTCTTGCACTATACATCGTTTCAAATTTCACAATGAAGAGAAAAATCAGTCTAGTAAATGAAAAATCATTAAGTACACATTCCTGCTTTATGTTGCACTTTGATATGTAACTGCATATCTTTTCCTACAGATTATTTTTTTACCATTATCAGATTTTAGGCTGTGCTGGATGCTACTGTTATTAATAATTATACTACTATAGCCAGGATGTCATACTTGTTGTATTAACTTTTCTGCCTTTTATGACAACAAAGTGATTGTCTAGGTTCATAAACATCACTATACTACTGTACTAAATTACTGGGTCCCAAGATGAAAGATAGCAATATTTCATCCCTAATAAATTAGGAACATAGGATCAGAGGACAGACACAAAGACCAAGAATGAGATACATGTAAAAGATATACCTGAAAAATAGATGTTGCCTAAGGAAGCCTTGATACTACTATCAAAACTATGTACAATTAAGAAATTTGAAAACATCAATACAGCGAAGAAATTAAAATACATATAGCAGAAAATGACAAGACACAGAACCCAAATTCAAGCCCAAATAGAACCTGTCCCAGAGACAAGATAGGGGGAAACAAAACTTCCCACCTAAACTTTCTTGAGTCATAGCAGCAGAAATAAAAAAAGGAAAAAATGGTAGAGGCTATATACAAAAATTAGATCAGAAATAACCTCAGGTAAAAATGATATGATCATTAAAATGAAGGTCTTGCTCAATGAATCTAGAGTAGAACTGAATAAAAACATAGATCCACTTGGGAAAATGTTGAAAACCATGAATGTCTAACATAGAAAAGAAACAAAATCGATGAAAAGATTCAAGCACTGCTTATGTTTTAAAATGTGACAACAATTTTTGAGTAACAGAAATATGCTAATTTGGACCACCTTTAGGTTGAGTTGAAACAGGAATACTAGCAGGGATTCATGTGATATACTGTAAGCCATGATAGAAATGAACAAATGGCATTGTGAGAATCATGTGTAATGGAGCATCAATGACCCACTCTCCTGGCATTAATATAATATGTACAACAAGTATATTCTAAATGGACATCTGTGCATGTAAAGCAAATAAAAGGTCATTTCCTTATACTAGTCAAATCTGTGCTGCTCAGAGCTGACCAAAGAAAAACTAGAGAAAGTAAAGACTAGGGAATTTAGAAATATTCTGAAGTTTGGATACTGAATCACTGGCATTTGCTATATGTAGCATGTGTAGAATAACTGCCTTTTCATTAAATAATTCAGGCACAGAATAAATTCCTAGAAAGCTGTTTTCAAACAAAACAAGATTTAAGTAACAAATTAGTCAGTTTCTTAAACTGAGCTGAGAAAATTGCAGCTACGATTGGCAGTGAAGACAAAGTTCACAGAAGTAACATGCAGAAATTACTAAATAAATAAACAGAAACAGTGGAAAGCTTTAGAGAAAATCTGGACTCATGTTTGCTAAAATGTATTATCTGAAGTGTCTCATTTTGGGTGAAATAACTGAAATTGCCTCCTTTTCTTTTTTAAAGATTAACTTTATTTATTTACTCATTCATTCATTCACTCATTCATTCATTTATTTTTTATTATGGCCTGCTCAGTCTGCCCTGAGGGTGGGACTGGTATACTATCTGGTGCTGGGAATAGAACCACTATACCTGAGGTTGCCTAAGCTTCCCTAAGCAGGCGCTTTAGACTTCTGAACCATCAGATGAGCCTGAAATTGCCTCTTTTTCCTTTTGAAGAAATCACTTATTTGTATTTTTGTGATCCAGTAATGTTTGGAATCTACTTTGTGGAATGCTGTATCCAGCTCGATTGGAACTCTGAAGAAGACCATGGGTCTTCTTGTGCCTATGAACGCATTCTGTTACATTTAGATTTGAGAGGACCAGGCTGAGGTAAACCCACCACAGTTCCTTTTGGCGAGAGCCTGGTCTGTTTTACAGGGAAGGTACCACAGTGCTTTTATTTAGCACTGCCTGCCAAGGATGACCCCTCGACTTGGCAGCAATTATTAACATCTTTTTAATGACTTTCAAGGAAGATGGTGAAGTGGTAAGCAGCTCAGAAATAACCTCTACGAACTTAGGACATTTTATTATAGAAACATAATGAAGATAATGACGGTTGTGGGTCTTTGGAACCCAGTACATATCTGAAGTGTGAATTAAAGCCCACAGGGAGAGCAAAGAGGGACCTCCATGGAGAAATGCACCAGTGCAGCACTGTATGCTATGAACAGCACTGGTTGTAAGGGATTTTTTTTAATTCTAGGGAAGGATCTACAGGGTGTTCAGTAGTCATCCTCCTGTTTATACCTTCCCAAGAACTGGGATTACAGGCGTGTGTCACTACACCCTATCTCAGTTGCTTTCTCAATATACTCCAGGGGTGGGACCAGCGAGGCAGGCTTGAGGATGAAATCCCAAGCCCCTGCTCCTACTTGCAGGAGCTTTAATCTACTGAGCTATTTGACCAGTCTTTGTAAGTGATTCTATTGTGTCCTAGCTCAAGTGTCCACAGGAGTGGGCAAATGGCTGGTTGCCTTTTTGGAAATAGTTGAATTAAACTCAATACTCAGAGCAGCTGAAGGTTGACTCAATCTAATTGCTCCCAGGATCAGCATGAGGTACAATCCTGGAAGACATCCAGTGTCAGGAAGGTGAATTCAAGCCAGGAAGAAACACCTGGAGTTAGGGATTGAACAATTCAGATAACAGTTTCTCAACCAAAAACCACAACCAGCCTAAACTTCAGCCTTGCTTCTCATATCTTTGTTTTGCTAATTTTCTATTTTTCATATAACTCATTGAAATTTCCTTCCCTGATGGCAAATATGCCATAATAAGAGGATATTTACTGTATAAATTTTATGATTTTAGATTTTGTTGTATAAACACAAATCATATTCACACAGTTAAATATGGTATAACAGTTATCCCAGTTTCTCAGTTTCTAGGCTGTCCCTGCTGTTATTTTTATTACTGACAGTACTACTTTAGCCAAGGTAAAATAGTTGTTTTACTTAGCAAAAGCTATTTTGAGCAACAGCAGCAAGACAGAGGGCATTGTAATCTCTACTTTGAAACTACACTACAAACATAGAGTAGAAAAAAAAAGTACGGTACTGGCACAAAGGTCAATGGAAAAATTAGAAAATGCAGAAACAATTTCATACACACACCTTATCTTTGCTAAACACATTAAGCACATTCGCTGGATAGCAAAGACAGTTCTATAATGATTGGTGCCAAAAAGTGGCTTTCCCCACGTTGAAGACCAAAATTAAAACAGCATCTCCCAGTTCTCTAAACTAAAGTCAGAATGGATTAAAGATCACAACACTAAAACAGAAACCCTAAATCTAGTAAAACAGAGGTAAAATTCATGAAATCAGTGGTATAGGACAGGATTGAGACTGAACAAAATCTCAATCAAATGAAATATAACAAAGAATCAACAATCAGTATCACACCTCATTAAATTGATTTTGCGGGGCCCGGCGGGATGGCTCAGCAGTCTAAAACGCTTGCTTGGGAAAGTTTGGGCGGCTTCAGGGACCACGGTTCGATCCCCAGCACAACATGCTGCGCCAACCCTGCCCTCAGGGCGGGCTGAGCCGGCCATAAAAATGAGTGAATAAAGAAACAAAGGTTCTGAAACAAGAAAAAAAGATTAACAAAAAAAAAATAATAATAAATTGATTTTGCACAAAAAGGAAATCATCAACAGAGTAGAGACAAACCACAAAGTGAGAAAAAAAAAATGTTAGCTGTTTCTTAATGAACTGATGTCTACAGCCCATAAAGAACTCAAAAAATATCAGTCTTCAAATTTAAAGATCCAATTCAGAAACAGATATCTGAAATGAAACATAATTCTTAGTTGGAAAAGTAGAAAAAATATAAATACATGGAAAAATGTTTAAAATTACTAGCCATTACAAAAATGTAGCTTAAATGGCACTGTTATTCCATCTTAATTCAAACAATAATTGCAAATATGAAGAAATCAACCAATGATAAATGTTAACAGAGCTCCTGGGAAAAATGAACCCTTTTCCACTGTCACAGAAGTGTAGACTGGTACAACCACAGGGCAAATCAGTGTGGAGATTCCTTAAAATACTAAAGCTCTTAAGTGAAATAAGTAAGAAAGATATGTTTGAATATCACATTGTTCTTCCAGTATAAGATACTGAAAGAATAAAGACCACAATATATAATACATATTGCAAAATTGAAAGAAAATGTTCTCATGGCAAAGGAAACATGATTCAGTGAGGGAAGGAAGAAAGGGAAAAGAAGGAAAAGATGACTGAAGGAAAAATAGGAACAAAACTTTGTGAGTAAGCAGAAGAGAGTTTGGAGGGTAGGAGGACTGGCGAAAAGAAGAATTAACATGGAACATCTGCAGGTACAAATTTTTTATAATCAATGCGATCATTATATGTATCTAAAATGTACCAATAAAACTAATTTAACATTTTAAAAAATTTTTGGTGCTCACTTCGGCAGCACATATACTAAAATTGGAACGATACAGAGAAGATTAGCATGGCCGCTGCACAAGGATGACACGCAAATTCATGAAGGGTTCCATATTTTTTATACCTACATCTATTAATCTAAACTGATCTGATGATGAAAATATGTAATATAACCATTGTTAAATTTAAACAATAAAAATATTAAATCATGAAAAATTTTTTTTGAATAAGTAGAAGAAATGTTACTATAATTATACATTCTCAAGGAAATGAAAATTATACTTAAAGAACAAAATGCAAAATGAAACCTGTAGAATCAATATTCTAGAAATTTAAGCAAAAATTCATCAGAAGGCGATGACATTATAACAGAGATAACAGAATATTTAGTGAAAATTTAGTATACTAATATTTAGTAAAAATTACACAAACTAAAACATAAAAAAGTGTGACTGAAATATAAATAGAGCTTTTCAAACTTATTGAACTTCATTTGTACCAAAATGCAGGTCCCAGAATGTTTGAAGACAATTTAGAAAACATAACAAAACATTTCTTCTTATAAATTATAAGAAAGAGATGAATTAGATAAATGATTAGATAATAATAATAAAACAGCCAAAATTTGAGTACATTATTAAGCTTAAAATATACAAAAGAATTGAATTGATGATTAAAACTCTTTTTACTTTTTTTTTTAAAGACTACCTTAAAAGCCTAGGCAAAAAGTGACTTCCAGGTAACTTCTCTCAAATAACAAAGAGTGAAAGGGAAAATTCCATAGGGCATTCCATGTATACAGAAGAAATTCTTAAAGAACTCTCTTAGTCAAAACACTTAATGATAGGGGCTGGCAGGATGGCTCAGTGGTCTAAAGCACCTGCATAGTAAAGCTTCTGCGGTGGCAGGGACCGAGGTTCGCTCCCCAGTACAACATGCTGTGCCAGCCCCGCCACCAGGGCAGGTTGAGCCGGCCATAATAATAATAAAATAAAATAAAATAAAATAAAATAAAATAAAATAAAATAAAATAAAATAAAATAAACATTTAATGATAAATTTCTAAAGTTGTCACACTCTGTAACAAGGTAAAATTTATCTCAGATGATAAAATTGAATTGATTTGAAAATCAATGAATTCTATAGTATATATTTGTAAACTCAAGTACAAAACATAATTATCATATGTGACATTTCAGAAAAAGAACTTAACAAAATACAAAATTCTTTTATAATAAAAGCTCTACTAGCTTAGAATAGAATAGTAATTTCTCAGTCTGCTAGAGTGCTCTTGAAAATCAGTATGAGGTAAATGACTAAATATATTCTTTCTACATTTAAGAATAAGAAAAATATGTCTGCTTTGGCCAGATTTGTTTTACTTTATAAAAAATATTTTTCTAGTAAAATGAATAAATAAATGAAAAACATCTACATCAGAAAATAAGTAACAAGGCCAAGGAGATAGCTCAGTAGAATAAGCAGTTTCCTGGAAAGTGCAGGGTCCTGAGTTCACTCCCTAGTACTGAAAAAAAGAAAACAACAAGTAACAATGAGTGTTCACAGATGTCATAATCCTATCTATGGGAAATATTAAGATTCCACTGCCAAAAAACCAAAAAATAAAGATTCCACTACCAAAGTATTGTGCAATGTCTAACAAACAAGCTCATCAAGGTCATAAGAAACAATACTGACATAATAATTTATTATATTTCTGTGTATTAGTAGTAGTTTTGCAAACAAACTCAAACTATTTCCAATTAAGAAAAATAAAATAAAATATATACTAGGGAGTAACTTGAGCATGAATACTTCAAGCTCATGTATTAAAACTGTCAACATTGTCAGAAGTATGTTTGTGCCCAAGTTAACTTATAATTTTTTTTTTGTCTTTTTGAGACAGGGTCTCGCTATGCAGTTGAGGCTGGCCTTGAGCTCACTTTTGTAGCCCAGGCTGGTTTTGAACTCGCACCAATCCTCCTGCCTCAGCCTCCCGAGTGCTGGGATTACAGGTGTGAGCCACCACACCCGGCTTTAACTTATAAATTAAAATGATCAAAATCATACAAGTTTTCTGATATTAATTTACAAATGGAAATGTGAGTAGCAATGTCTATTCAGCCTTGGAGAAAAGCAATGAACTTGGAAAACTCATACTTTTATGTTTCAAAAATTCCTTCATTACTATAATAATTAATAGAATGTCTGTCTGAGAATTCATTTCATAGTCAAAGCCAGAGTCATAAACTAGATTCATTTTTTCCACATTGAGTAGTGATTAATTTGATACTAGTGGTATTTTCTGTGAAATTCAGTTATACTTCTACCTAAGAAATTGAGAAGTAAATTATAATTTTGATGTTTAAAGTGGCTTTTGGGGGCTGGGGAGGTAGCTCCATGGCACAAGTGCCTGCCTGGCAAGTACAAGGTCATGAGTTTGAACCCCGGTCCCACAAAGTAAACAAACAAACAAACAAATAAATAAAGTGGGTTTTGGCAGAGTCTTAATTATGTTTAAATATTACCTTCCTAGTCAGGCGTGGTGGCACACACCTGTAATTCCAGTACTTCGAAGGCTGAGGCAGGAGGATCACTTCAAGTTGGAGACCAGCCTGGGCTACAAAAGTGAGTTCAAGGCCAGCTTGAACTGCATAGCGAGACCTTGTCTCAAAAAGATAAATAAATAAATAAATAAATAAATAAATAAATAAATAAATAAATAAATATTACCTTCGTTATGGAAACACTGGTAATTTTATTCTGTGTGGTCAAGTTTCTGTGCTTTTGATATTTTGCATCTTCTGGTTTGTAAGTGTTCTTAAAGACAATACAGCTTACATAAATAATTACCAAAAGTTTTATCACATTGTTTTCAAATGATGAATTGTATGTCTCAGCATTTTATGTTGAGGAGATTCATTATTTTATTGCTTTTTAAATTTATTATTATTATTATTATTATTATTATTATTATTATTATTGCAATAGTTAATACATTGCATAATGTTGTCTTGGTCATAGCTGTTCAAAGTACATGATACTGACATGATTTCTTGTCTAAACATCATTAGTACAGATATGTCTCTTCATTGCACAAAGAGAAAGTAGCTGTATATATGGTCCAATAATCCATAACAGCAGTGGATTATCAGTGCATCTGGCATTATCTGAGGTTGTTGAATTGATCCTTTTACAACTGAGGATATTAATACAGCCTTCCTTTTTATACACGATGGTTAGATTTTCTGCTGGATGGCTAAGACTAAGATAAAGCAAGACTTATATTACAAAAAAAATATGTAGTTCTTATATCTGACAAGATCAGTCAGATGCCCTGAAATCTTGTACTGTGGTTTGTCAAACTTTAGTCAGTGTCAGCCATCTGGAGGAATAATAACCATTGCTTGACCATTTTGCTGTCTATGGAAGCCTGAGAGAATGTGTTCTTTCTAGGTTCTGTCTATGGAAGCCTGAGAGAATGTGTTTCTTTCTAGTCACCTTTCTAGGTGACTCTACATTATCGATCACTGTACATTATCGATCACTTTCCTCTGCAGCCCCATAATGTCCTTGAGCAGGAAATTTGGGACTCCACTGAGTTATATGCTTTGAAAGTAGAGGTTCTCTTATGTCCTGAGTCCTTACTGGCCTAAATGTGCTAGGGTCAAAGAACTGGCTATCCTTACATCTCTTCTTTTTCTCTGTTTGGACTGCCAACTTAAGTTGTTAACCATCCAGAAGAGACAATGATATTATTTCCTATAACATAGGTTCTTGAGCTTGACATCACAGTCTTTCTGACATAACATGAAACAGGTATTTCCCATCAATTGTTTATATTCTAAACTCTAAAACCCTTAAAGAATATAAAAAATGAAAAATTATTCATTGCTACACCAGAATTTATGAATTTAACCATTTCCAATATTGTATCATTACACTTCTCTGGCCTTTTTTCCTTATCTCATGTTCTCTTTTATTACCTTTTTTTCTTTATTACTTTTTGTAAGCAAATATTTACTTGAGAAAGAGAGTATAGCAATAATTGATACAACATTAGAAGCAGTTTATATTAGAAGACCCGAATGATAGGTATTTCAAGCATGGTTTTAGTATTACACATTATATATTTAGAATAGTGCCTACAGAGTCTACAGGGTCTCACTATGTAGATTGGGCTCATAGCAATCCTCCTGTTTTCAGCCTCCCAACGACTAGGATTGCAGGCATGCACCGCCATGCCCAGTCTTTGTTACTATTTTGAGATAATTACTTTTATTGCACACTAAAACCTGTCTTACAGTGCCTATCAATTTCATCTCCTTCTTACGACATTATTTTGTGAAAATACACATAAAATTTAGAGAAATCTTTAAAATTGAACAAGGCTCATTTGATAGTATTTTTTGATAAGTGTGTAATAGCATATATATATATATATATATATATATATATATATATATATATACACATATATATATATACATACACTTATATACATATATTCATTTTGAAATGAATATATATTGGTTCCAATACAAAATCTTTTTAAGTTACAGTTTTGAAGATATGGTTTATTACGGTAGTAAATGCTTTTTTATTTGAGAAAATGTTTAGTAGTTCTGTAGGTAAAGTTTAATAGTCTTAGTTAAATTTTGCATCATATAGTCTTTCTATATAGATCTATTTATTTCTTTTTAAACATAACTGTTTCACACCTTTTTCTGCAAAAGTTAAATATTATTTTCATTTTCAGCTTCTAATCTGTAAAAGCGAATTCTAATTTGTGATCACATAATATGTGAAAAATATCAATTTATTTTATTATATAGGACCCAGTAATCAAAGTCCTTCATTATGCTAATAATTACTGAATTGCAAGCCTTAAAAGAAACATTCCACAAGTCATTTATTGTATTTAAGTTCCAGTTCTACTTTCACTAAACTATGCATTTCATATTAATTGTTTAACTTCATTACATTGCTTTGTTATTTGCACAATAATGACACCAGTTTTTGCTTTAGCTTTGTTATGAAATTAAATTATTTTATATAGCCATAAAGTTTACAGAATTTTTAGGTAAGTCTCAGCAATGGTCCCCTTTATTCTCAGAGTATTTTTATGGAAAATTGTTCAAAATATGTTGATTTGCCTGTTATATTTATACATTGAATGGAATTTACCAGCTTACATAAACTTATTACTGATATTATTGGGATTATCTGCATTGTTAGAAAGTATCTTATGACAATTAAGTTACTTGTCATGTTAGTAAGTATTCTTTTCTCATTGATAAATATTATATCATGAAATGGAATTCATTAAATTTTTACTGAGTGCTGTCAACTACTATTACACCTAATCTGAGCTATAGACATAACTAAGAGATTTCTTTTTTTTTGTTTGTTTCACTTTTTTTATTGCTTAAATTTAACAATGGTTATATTACATATTTTCATCATCAGATCAGTTTAGATTAATACATATAGGTATATAAGATTGATCAAATAATTTAACATTAACCTTTCTAAATCCACATTACTTTTTTTTTTCTTTTCCCCTTTCTTTTCTTTGAAAGTTGACATATTGCATATTGTCCTCAGAGTCATTCTACAGAGCACAGTGTGTGGGCATGGCCCACCTCCCTATTGATGTTGCTTAGAAAAAAAAAAAAAGGAAAAGAATATACTTCTCTTTGGACTAAGAGGAAGCAGATACATACACAGTCAAAGGTTTTGCAATTGTAGTGGGCCACCAGTGAAGCTTTTGATGTTGGAGGCTATTGAATCTAAGCCTCCTAAAGCTCATCTCACCAATCTAGCTCTGCATTTCATGCATTGTAATAAAGCATTTTTTTTCTTGCTGGGTTGTCAAGGGCAAGTCAAAGCAAGACCT
>PVJA010027192.1:0-12500 GCA_004027025.1 Myocastor coypus
TTTTTTTTTTAAGTTTTCTTCTGATATTGGGGATTGAACCCAGGGCCTTCACACTGATCTACATCCCCAGCCATTTTATCTTTTACATTCTGAGACAGGATCTTGTTAAGGTGCTGAGTAGCCCAGGTTGGGCTAATACTCGCAATCTTCCTGGCTCAATCTCCCAGAGCACTGGGATTACAGGTGTGCATGACCATGTCTCATGTATCAGCCATTCCTTTAGCTGGAGCTTTCAACTACCAGGTATTCTACTAATTTATGGTAAATTATAATAGTTGATATTCATAACAATAGCCCTAAAGTAGTGGTTTCCAAAATGCTGCACATCACAGTCCTTGGGGAATTTTGAAAAATCCTGACATGAGGTTTCACCCAAAACAACTAAATCAGAATCTCTGGAAATGATCCCTAGACATCAGGATTTCCCAGAGAATCACAGGAAATTCTGGTGTACCGTACAACATGGGAACAACTGCGTTGTTGTATCCCAAGAACTAGGGATACAGCCAGATAGGGATTCTGTATTAATAAGTTAGTTTGCAGCACCACAGTGAAGAATGAAAAATTCTAGGGCCAGCAAGATAGCTCTGAGGTCTAAAGCACCTGCTTAGGCAAGCTTAGGCAACTGCAGGGACCATGGTTTGATCTTCGGCACCACATGCTGCGCCAGCCCAATCCCCAGGGCAGGCTGAGCTGGCCATAACATAAAGTTAAAAAAAAAAAAAAGTATATATATATATATTCTACTCAGGGGGCCTGGCAGGATGGTTCAGTGGTCTAAAGCGCCTGCTTGGGAAAGCTTGGGCGGCTTCAGGGACCGTGGTTCGATCCCCAGCACCACATGCTGTGCCAGCCCTGCCCTCGGGGCCAGCTGAGCCAGCCATAAAAATGAGTGAATAAACAAAGATTCTGAAACAAGAAAAAAAATAAATAAATAAATAAAATTCTTAAAAAAAATATTCTACTCAGAGTATCTCTGGTTTCATCATTAGGCATTTTATGGCACAGAGATGGAATGAGTTTTTCTGAATAGGTCAAATTCTAAAATTTTAAAATAGCAATTTCAAGATTATATGTTGTAGCCGGGCGTGATGGCTCACGCCTGTAATCCCAGCACTCGGGAGGCTGAGGCAGGAGGATTGGTGCGAGTTTGAGACCAGCCTTGGCCAGAAAAGTGAGCTCAAGGCCAGCCTCAACTGCATAGCGAGACCCTGTCTCAAAAAGACAAAAAAAAAAAAAAGATTATATGTTGTCAATCAACTGTACAGTTGTAACTACATTATCTATTAATTGGCTATGCCAGTGCAATGAAACAGAAAATCATGAGGAATTCTTCTTACCCGTATGCCCAGTTGTTTCCAGAACCCTGTTTCTGACAGAAGCACGTGTGCTGGCCATACTTCCACCGCCCAGGCTGGGCAGCCTTTGACAGTACTTGATTGATAACTTTAGGTTCCATGTCAACAAGCACGGCCCGAGCAATTGGAACTAGAGAGGGAAAATACAATAAAAAATTTTCCATTCATACTTAGGTAGCTTGGAGCATCAACTGTTAGAGCACTGAGCCATATCCCCAGCCCTAGGTTGAGAAAATAAACAACAACAAAGCAAACAGGATTTGGGGAAATATCTGTCCTACTGGCTCAGAACACTGCAGTCACAGAGAAAGGCAGAAGTTCGTGAAGTTCAGGATTCTACTAAGCACTCCAGGATAATACGATCACTTGGTTGAGGCCGAAAGACATCTAGGAGGTGCTGACCATGTGCCATGTACTGTGCTGGAAACAGAGAAGATAATGGTGGGGCTGGGGAGAGAGCTCAGTGACATAAGCACCTGCCTGGCAAGTGCAAGGTCTTGCATTCCATGCCCACTACCACAAAACAAACAAATGAAAAAAGAGAGAAAGGCAACCTTAAACTAGTCCTAGCATGAAGCATGTGTGGAGGCAAGAGGAGAACCACGAAAGAGGAAAAAGGGAGCAATGCTGATTTCAGGAAGGAAAAAGAGGTCTTTGTAGCCCTGGCTGAACCACAGAGCTCTCCTTGGATCATGTCCCTGGGTGGTGGAAGATTGTGAGACCATGGCTGAGAGCCAACTCGAAGCTGCTTGCCTGCTCCTGCCTATCGGAGTAACCGCCCAGATCCCAGAAGCAGTGGCTGGCTCAGGAGAGCAGAGACACAGTGAGGATGAGTGTAGGGTACCTGGAGCTCCAATTCAATAAAGCAGTGTGGATTTGTGGAACTGTGACCATCATCTTTCAGATGGTGATCTACATGGGGGTTGTGCTCTATGCTCCATCATTAGCCCTCAATGCAGTGATGGGGTTTGATCTGTAGCTCTCGGTGCTGACCCTGGGTATTGTCTGCACCATCTATACAGCACTGGGAGGGCTGAAGGCTGTCATTTGGACAGATGTGTTCCAGACAATGGTCATGTTCCTAGGGCAGGTGGCTGTTATTATCATGGGGTTGGCCAAAGTGGGCAGCATGGGGCATGTGTGGACTGTGGCTTCCTAGCACGGCCTCATCTCTGGAATCAAGCTGAATCCAGACCCCTTTGTGCGGCACACCTTCTGGACCTTGGCCTTCAGGGGTGTTTTCATGATGTTCTCCTTGTATGGGGTGAACCAGGCTCAGGTGCAGCGCTACCTCAGTTCCCACACAGAGCAGCCTGCTGTGCTTTCCTGTTACGTGGTATTCCCCTGCCAGCAGATAGTGCTCTGTATAAGCTGCCTCATTGGCCCAGTCATGTTTGCCTATTACCAGGAGCTTCCTTTGAACAGCCAGCAGGCTCAAGCAGCTCCTGACTAGTTTGTCCTCTACTTTGTGATGGACCTCCTGAATGGCCTGCCAGGCCTGCCTGGGCTCTTCGTTGCCTGTCTCTTCAGTGGCTCCCTCAGCACCATATCCTCTGCTTTTAATTCACTGGCAACTGTCACAATGGAAGACCTGATTCAACCCTGGTTCCTTGAATTCTCTGACACCCAGGCCATCATGCTTGTCAGAAGGCTCGCATTAGGCTATGGGCTGCTTTGTTTGGGAATGGCCTATATTTCCTCCCAGACGGGACCCATGCTGCAGGCAGCCATCAGGATCTTTGGCATGGTTGGAGGGCCGCTGCTTGGACTCTTCTGCCTTGGAATATTCTTTCCTTGTGCCAACCCTCCTGGTGCCATTGTGGGCCTGCTGGCTGGACTCATTATGGCCTTCTGGATTGGCATCGGGAGCCTGACCAGCATGGGCTCTGGCACAGCAGCCTCTCCCCTTAATGTGTCCAACTTCTCCAGCAATCTGACCAGTGTGGCTGTGACTACCCTGATGCCCTCAACCACCCTCTCCAAGTCCACAGGGTTACAGTGGTTCTATTCCCTGTCTTATTTATGGTACAGCACTCACAACTCCACCACTGTCATTGTGGTGGGCCTGATTGTCTGCCTGCTCACTGGGGGGATGCGAGGCCAGACCCTGAACCCTCAGGCCATTTACCCTGTGCTGCCAGGACTCCTCACCCTCCTGCCCTTGTCCTGTCAGAAATGGCTTTGCTGCAGAAGCCACAGCTAGGATGTCTCCATGGACACCGGCCTGTTTGCAGAGAAGATGAAGAAGGGCATGCTTCAGGGCAGTGGAGACAATGGGCAATGGTGGAAGACAGGCCAGGCCAGGAGGGGCTCAGTCCCACCTTCGGCCTCCAGGAAACCTCACTGTGATGGGGACCTGGGCTGTGGCCCCTGTCCTCAATGCCAAGCAGGAGTCAAGAGGCCACTCTGTAGCATGGAAATGAGTTGCTTGATACATTGTTTGGATGAAGTGTTATCTAGCCCACACAGAAGTACCTTGCTCTTACAGATTCCTACTGCTAACAAACAAACAAACAAAGAAGCAAAAACTAGTCCTAGCAGGACCATCAGAGAAATAAAGCATGTTGACCCATGTCTCAGTGTGGTGGCACACACTTCTAATCACAGCTGTTTGGATGGCTGAGGCTGGAGGATCACATGCTCAAGGCCAGCCTGGGCAACTTACTGAGACTTTGTCTCAAAATTAAAAATAAAAACAGGCTGGGTATGCAGCTCAATCATAGAGTCCTTCTGGGTTCAGTCCAGTGCTGCCAAGCAGATAAATAAATAACAAAGACAAAGCATATCAACACTTAATCACAGTGCACTGTATGGCCCACAGTGAATCTATTCCAAAGTAGCAGCATATTCGGAGGTACAAAGATATCATGGGTATGGCATACAGCTGAGAACTGTCAGAGCAGCGAGTAGAGAGGAGGGGATAGAGAAGTACAAGGATGGGAAACAGACAAGGCGCAGACCTTGGAAATCCTCACAGGCAATGCTATAGTTCTTGAACTTTATCTCTAAGGTAGTGATAAAGCAATGAACATTTTCAAGCAGTAGAGGACAAGTTGGACATTTTTACAGCAGTGATGAGCTAGATGTGGTAGCACATGACTGTAATCCTAGCACTTGGGAGGCTGAAGCAGGAGGATCTTCTGGAGTTCCAGACCAGCCTGGTCTACAAAATGAGCTCAAGCCCAGCTCATATTGCACAGTGAGACCCTGTCTCAAAGACAAAAATAGACAAACAACAATAAAAAAAAAAAAACCCATAAATACAACAGTGAGGGCGGAGTAGAGACACATGAGATTCTAGGCACAGAAACTAGTGAACATCTTGAAATATGGCAGATGAGAGAGTCAGATCTAAGGCAATGACAGTGAAGGTGGAGAAGCAGAACTGTCTTCAGAGATGTACAGGGTCAGGATGAGGAGATCCTGAGTGCAAGGTTTAAAGAAAAGATAATGAGGGGCTGGGGAGATAGCTCCTAGGCACAAGTGCCTGCCTGGCAAGTGCAAGGTTGTGAGTTTGAAGCCCGGTCCCACAAAAAAAAAAAAAGAAAAGAAAAGATAATGAGAAGCCAGGTGAGGTGGCCCGCCCCTGTAATCTCAGCACTGCCCAGGCTGAGGTAGGAGAACGACTGTGAATTCAAGGGCAGCCTGCACTATGTAGGGAGACCCTGACTCAAGGCCTCCTTACCAATATTGATTAGAAATATTATCATGTCAGCTGGGCGTGGTGGCGCACGCCTGTAATCCCAGCAATTGGGAGGCTGAGGCAGGAGGATCCGGTGTGAGTTCGAGACCAGCCTGGGCTACAAAAGTGAGCTCAAGGCCAGCCTGAACTGCACAGTGAGACCCTGTCTCAAAAAAAAAAAGACAAAAAAGAAAATTTATCATGTCTACACCCTGTGCTCCGTATAACTACTATGAGGACAACAGTATGCAATGTGTCAATTATTGCAAAATACTAACGTGTTTTGAAACTATCATATTGTTCTTTTTTACTAAAAGTAATAAAAAAAGAAAACAAAAACAAAAAAAGAAAAGAAACACAGGGCCAAGTGAAAACTCACTTCCTAGTGAGATAGGAAGGGATGAAGTTCAGACACTTTTGGAAGGTCAGTCCTTGAAGAACTTGGAAGGTCAGACCTTGAAGAACTTATCTCAGAATAAAGAAGCCTGTGGATCACACATACCTCCATTTTCCTCTCTGAAGAACCTTTCCTTACAAGATGCTTGATAGGCCTCATTCTCTCTCTTAGAGCAAAATCCCTGGGAACATTGTGAATCATTAAATAAAGCATCGAATACTTCAAAACCAATCTGGTTGCCACACTGACCAAGCTGCACTGTTACTATTGACATGCTGAGCCACACATTAGGCCTGTTCCTTCAGAATGTGAACAACCTGTAATAGAAAAAAAAAAAAAAAAATGCAGGTTTGGGCTGGGGACATAGCTCAGCAGTCTAAGCACCTGCCTGGAAAGCACAAGGACCTGAGTTCAATCCCTGATACTGCATGCCAAGCTGGTGCCAAAACCAGGCATGGTGGTACACACCTGTAATTCCAGTGCTGGGGAGGCTGGGATAGTAGGGTCACTATGAGTTTGAACTGCATAGTAAGACCCTGTATCAAATAAATAAATAATAATTAAAGAAAAGTAAAAATGCAGGCTTTGAGAATCATCAGATTGGGGCCCGGCAGGATGGCTCAGTGGTCTAAAGCGCCTGCTTATGAAAGCTTGGGCGGCTGCAGGGATTGCGGTTCGATCCCTGGCACCACATGCTGTGCCAGCCCTGCCCTGAGAGCAGGCTGAGCCGGCCATAAAAATAAACAAACAAAAGTTCTGAAACAAAAAATAAATAAATAAATAAAATAAAAAAATTCTTAAAAAAAAAAAGAGAATCATCAGATTAAGAATGAGAACAAGATGCCATACATTACTATTTTTATTATTATTTATATTAATTATATTCCAAGAAACAGTAACTTTAAAATGCCACATATGCATGTGATATTATTGAGGAAATAGTTCTGTTGTTTAAGGAGCCAGTTATTCGAGGAAGTTATTTTTGCTTTCTACAGTTCTGAGATCTTGGATTTGCTGTGTGAAAACCCATTTCATATACAACTCAACAGTTTTCTTCTTTCTTTTTGGCCTTTTTGAGACAGGGCCTCAATGTGCAGTTCTAGTTAGCCTTGAGTGCACTTTGAATTCTCCTGCCTCAGCCTCCTGAGTGCTGACACTACAGGAGTGCACCACCACACCCAGTAGCTTAACAATTTTTAAAACATGATTTGTATTTACTGTTTTCCTAAGTATGCATTTAAAGCAAAACAAAATACATGCTGACTGAAGTAATTAGTACACGGTTCATCAGAATCAGCTCAACAAACGTTCAATTAACATTAATTTTCTCTCTTCAAAATAATGACGCTATCTTTCCACCAAACACCCTTCTGCCCTGATAACTATAATTAAGGCTTACAAAAAGATTTTGTTTTTAGTTCAGGTAATACTGCCAACATGGAACCGGGAGAAAAACCAATAAAATAGTAAGATAGATTGTTTTTTTTAGCAGCAGAGACAAGTTTTGATAATAAAGACTCCACAGGAGGGCCATGCAACACTCAATTCTGCCACTTATACAGTATTTTCAAACCAGCAAAGTAGATAATATCCTCGCTCTGCAAAGTTATTTGATTTCCCAATGCTAATACGTAAGTCCAACACTGTTCCCTCGTGAGAACCCGCTCTCAGCAGGACCAATGCAAACGCACTCACCTACAACCCTTAGTCCCGCGGTTTTGGTCGGGTTCAAACTTCAGAGAACCAGCCTTCTTACTATGCGTATGCTCACTTTCAACACTAAAACCACCGAGGACAAATGCTGCGCTGTACTCTCACTGGAAGAATATTTTTTTTAATTCCAAAGGTCAATTACGCATGTTCAATCTCAATTTATCAACTTCGGATATGGGACGCATGCTCTGTCCATCAAACGCTCTCGTAGAAAATAC
Organism: Myocastor coypus; assembly: GCA_004027025.1. Taxonomy (NCBI): domain Eukaryota; kingdom Metazoa; phylum Chordata; class Mammalia; order Rodentia; family Myocastoridae; genus Myocastor; species Myocastor coypus. Next base: position 7,369 of record PVJA010027192.1, read on the forward strand.
GCATGCTCCAGGCTTCCAGCGCGGCTTCCGCAAGTTTTATACGCCTGTCTCTGCTAGTATCCGCCGTTGGAGCTAGTTTTACGCATGTTCATTGCCCACAGTTAGGCTTCAGGGAACCTTGTGCGCATGCTCCAATGATGAACTCGAAGAGCCAGTCTGGGGCCTAGGCGCAGACGCACTGAGCTCAAGTAGCCGGTGATGGCGGCGGCAGCGACGGTGTCTGCGGCCGGTCCGGGCCCATGAGGCGACGACGGAGGCGGGACGGCTTTTACCCAACGCCTGACTTCCGAGACAGGGAAGCTGAGGACATGGCAGGAGTGTTTGACATAGACCTGGACCAGCCAGAGGACGCAGGCTCTGAGGATGAGCTGGAGGAGGGGGTGAGGCCCGGGGTCCAGAGGGGGGCCCCTGAGGTGACAGGGTCGGGACGGCGGCGGGAGCCGGGAAGTCTGGCGTGACCTAAAGTTCGGAGATCCGGGGAGGCGCGATTAAGTCTTCTGGAGGAGCTAGGCTGCCCAGCTACCAAGAACCGGGGAGCGGCGGGCGGGGCGGACCTGGCCCAAGGTATGAGGCCTCTGCGGGGCTCGCAGGTGCGGTCGTACCCTCATCCCCCAGAGCAGGGCAGCTCGAGCCACCTGTTTGCGGAGATGAGAATGGGCGCGCGGTCCGTTTCCGACTCTGTTTGACCTGAGTGTGATGGGGTGATGTGAGCGTGGGTTGGGGGTGGGGAAGGCCACGCTTGCTTAGTGTCCCGTAAGTGCAGGTGAAATGTGGAAGGGTTCCCTCCGATGGTAAGATTGCAAGTCTTCGATCTTCATACCTCCTACAACCACCTCTGTTTTCGGCCTGTCGCTTCTCTCCTAGGAAGCGCTCAGCTGTTAAAAGTGACAGCTGAAAACTTCTGTCGGGAGTAGCGCTGCCGCTGCTGTTACAGCCACCAGTTTTATTTCGGGAGCAAGGGGGCTCTGCCGCATCTTCAGGGTTTGTTTGCCTTTAAAAAAAAATCCTTCCGTGTGACTTAAGAAAAAAAGTTATAATGACACACGGCATTTGTAACTTAATTTTTCCTCTAGTTGAAGATGTCTATTTTTTTCCAGAATAATTTATGTGATTTTGGGGTGGGGAAAAAAACTAGTGTTGACAGCTGTGATTTGGCTTGCTAAAAATAAATTGCTTGAACTGAAACTTGTGAATAGTAGCGTGAGGGCTTTCCTTGCTACATTTTAGGGTGCTAAATTTAGAATTGTTTCTCCTCATGGACATTTTTTTTTTTTTTTTTTTAGCTTTGTCATCTTACTGTTTTGTCACCTTTCATGGAATGTTTTTTTTTTTTTTTTTTTTTTGACACAAATTTATTGAAAATCACAAATTGCACCTGAAGTTCAAAAAGGATATTGTCAAACTCTCTGTGGATAAGTGATCATCAGTGTTTATTACATAATAATTTAGGTCCTAAATTTCATTATCTTAAGAGTACATGAATCTATGATGTCAGATGTTTGCTGTGACTGCATAGGGCCTTATATTCTTTTTTTTTTTCCTTATCCCTAATTTTTCGTTTCTGGCAAGTAAATCATGTTCTGCTGACAAAAGCTTGAAGTACTAACTGAAGAACTCTGAACACGTTATGAAACTAAATGAGCTAAAATAATACCGTTCTGTTTATAATCAAATAAGTTTCAATCAACATTACAGCCTAGAAAGTATCAAGATACATGCTATTTATTTATTTTAGTATGTGCTTTTTAAAGTGATATATTTTCTAATGGAATTCCTGTTAGTCTCTTAAGTGAACACTAAATGCAGTTTGAAAGAAATGCAGGGTTACTTTTCTTGTGTGCTTCATGCTCTGGTCAACAGTTACATTGGTTCCATATGGCAGCGACTTTGAAATAGAGCATGAGAAAAAAACTGAATAGGAAGGATGCTTTATCTTTTCATTAGTTTAACTAATAGAATTGGCAGACTACTGGCTTATCCTCTTTTCACAGTAAAGTATCATATAAGATTCCTGTTGAAACTGAGCATGGTAGCCCACATCTGTAGTCCCAGCACGTAAGAGGCTAAGGCAAGAGGATTGTTGCGAGTTCAAGACCAGCCTGGGCTACAAAGTGAGCTCAAGGCCAGCCTGAACTGTGTAGTGTGACCCTGTCTCAAAAAGACAAAACAGAAACAAGACCAAACCAAGATTCCTGTTCAACAAACAGGACCTCTTTTTTTCTTTGCAATTTCCTAATATGTTTGAGGAACAGTTAATGTTCCAGTTTTGGCCTAGTCTTTTTTTTTCTTTTTTGAGGTATGGGGATTAAACTCAGGACCCTGTGCTTGCTAAGCAGGCACTTAAGTTGCTGAGCTATCTCCCCAGCCCTTTGACCTACTGCTGTAATTATGTTTTGCTAGGTACAACAAGGAGGGATCTGGGCATGGTGGTGCACGCCTGTAATTCCAGCGCATGGGAGGCTGAGGCAGGAAGATCGATGCAAGTCCGAGACCAGCCTGGGCTACAAAAGTGAGCTCAAGGCCAGCCTGAACTGCATAGCGAGACCCTGTCTCAAAAAGACAAACTAACAAACAAAACAACAACAACAAAAAGAGGATTCTGGTAGGGGATGAGTATAGAGGAGGGGACTAGAAAAAAAAAAAATGGAAAAGAGAAAGAAATGTAGCCACTAGGTTAAGGAAGGGAACTTCAGAGGAAAAGGGGAGGTAATTAGAAAGAGTCCGTTTAGTAATGTTTTTGGAGTTGAAAATGTTTCTTGGTTTGTGTTTTGAAGCACTGGGGATTGAATCCAGAGTTACTATACCACTGAGCTACATCTCCAGCTATTTTTCTTTTTTTTTTTTTTTGTGCAGGGTCTCACTACTCAGCTCAGGCTTGTAGTGATCCTCCTTATTTATGCCTCCCTAGTGCTGGGATTACAGACGTGCACCACCATGCCCAGACTCCATCTCTGGCTCAGTGTGCCAGGGATTGATCCCTGGCCCCTGCACTTATCTAAGCAGTTGCTTAGTCTGTTGAGCTATACTGCTGGCCCTTCCAGCTGTTTTTATATAATTTTGTGACATGTTAAATTGCCCACAATTAGCTGGACGTGGTGGCTCATGCCTGTAATCCCAGCACTTGGAAGGCTGAGGCAGGAGGATGAATGTGAGTTCAAGACCAGCCTCAGCTACAGAAGTGAGCTTATGGCCAGCCTGAACTACATATACATAGCAAGACCCTGTCTCAAAAAGACAATAAATAAATAAATAAATAAATAAATAGGCCAGATTGGCCTAGAATTTGTGATCCTCCTGCTTCAGCCTTCCCAGTAGCTGAGATAACAGGCAGAAATCAACATCTCCAGTGAAAGTGTTTCTTTTCTTTATTTTTGAGATAGGGTCTCATTATATAGTTCACTCTGGCCTGGAACTATGTGACAGATTTGCCTCAAACTTCTACTTTCATCTCCCAAGAGCTAGGGTTATAAGCCGGGTGTGGTGGCGCATGCCTGTAATCCTAGCACTCGGGAGGCTGAGGCAGGAGGATTGGTGTGAGTTCGAGACCAGCCTGGGCTACAAAAGTGAGCTCAGGACCAGCCTCAACTGCATAGCGAGACCCTGTCTCAAAAAGACAAAAAAAAAAAAAAAAAGAGCTAGGGTTATAGGTGTGTGCCACCATTCCCAGGTCAAGTGCCTTGTTCTTAGGAGGTGTCTTATTTAGGGTGGGTATAGGAGTGGATAAAGGAGAAAATAGCAGTGAGGTTATATTGCCAACCCAAGGAGAGTGACATCCAGATTATTCAGAAGTGGTAAAATTCTGGTTTTTGGCAGGACCAGGGATCGAACTCATGACCTTGCACTTGCCAGGGAGGCACTTGTGCCATGGAGCTATCTCCCCAGGCCCCTTAAAGTAGTAAAATTCTTATTAAAAGTCAGAAATATGAGAGCCGGAGATGTAACTCAGTGGCACAGTGCCTGCCTAGCAAGCACAAGGCCCAGAGTTTGATTCCCAGTACCAAAAAGAAAATAGTAAAAAAAAAAAAAAGATCACAAAAACCTTTTAAGGGCAGGCCAAGTAACTCAGTGGATTAAAGTGCCTGCAAGCAGTCATAGGGGTCAGGGCTCGATCCCTGGGCCTCCCCTGGAGGGCATTAAGACTGGCGATTGAGACTGGATGTTGCTGATTAAGACTGGATTTGGTATCTTGCTGCCTGTGATCCCAGCTCTTGGGAGGCTGTAAACAGGTAGATCAATACCAGTCTGATCTAGTAGTGAGACCCTGAGACCTATCCCTAAAATACAAAAAAAAAAAAAAGGAATATGGGACAAACATTTAGATTCCTTGGAAAATCTTCTCATGTTCCTATTGTAAATTTTTTTCCTTTTTTTTCTTTTAATAAGAAGTAACAATGTGACATTTTAAAAAACACAGTAGTACATTCCCAATAATTGATACAATGCATATTGTTCTCCTCATAGTAGTTATACAGAGCACAGGATGTCGACATGATAATTTTTCTAATCATTGTTGGTAGAACTTACTGTGAATTTATGACACAATTTATTAGGAAAAATTTCTAAACATTGGTTCATATCCTTCATTTTATAGTAAGGAAGCTGAGGCATACGTGAGGTGATTGCCCACAGTCATAGATTTAGAGTTTAACAAATTTTATTGCACAGATTCTTTGGTTTAGTTTTGTTTTTTGAGATAAAGTCTCACTCAGTATACTGTTCAGGCTGGTCTTGAACTCCCAGTGATCCTCCTGCTTTAGCCCTCAGAGTGCTGGGTTTCCAGGCTTGTGCCACCACACCTGGCTTTATATTTATTGCATAGATTCTTTTTTTTTTTTTTTTTTTTTTTTTTTTTTTTTTTTTTTTTTTTTTTTTTTTTTTTTTTTTTTTTTTTTTTTGTCTTTTTGAGACAGGGTCTTGCTATGCAGTTCAGGCTGGCCTTGAGCTCACTTTTGTAGCCCAGGCTGGTCTTGAACTCGCACCGATCCTCCTGCCTCAGCCTCCCGAGTGCTGGGATTACAGGCATGCACCACTTTGCCCGGCTTATTGCATAGATTCTTGATTGCATTTGTTAGTCTTCCTGATTTTGTGCCTTGTCTTCCAAAAGTTTGTACCTTTTGGCCATACTCACTGAC
>PVJA010027192.1:17500-28860 GCA_004027025.1 Myocastor coypus
GCGGGATGGCTCAGTGGTCTGGAGCGCCTGCTTGGGAAAGCTTGGGCAGCTTCAGGGACCACGGTTTGATCCCTGGCACCACATGTTGTGCCAGCCCTGCCCTCGGCAGGGGGAGGCTGGGGTGGGGTGGGCGGGTGGGAGGTCTGAGCTGGCCATAAAAATGAGTGAATAAACAAATAAAGGTTCTAAAACAAGAAAAAAAAAATAAAATAAAAAATTTTTAAAAAAAGAAAAAAGAAAGAAGAGAAAGATGTGTTTCATTTAAATTATTTTCCTGATACTGGAGATTGAACCTAGGGCTATTACACTGAGCTACCACCTCCCTCCTTTCCTCCTTTTTTTAGTGGGGGAGGGGGTACAGAGTTTCTAAATTGCTGAGATTGGTATGGAATTTGAGATTCTCCTGACTCGGTCTCCTAGAGTACCCTAAGTGTCTTGAATTCCACAATTTTTACATTGACTGCTTGAAGACTTGTAATATTTTAGATCCCATTTTCAACTGAGTGATACTCTTGTGTAAAGTGAGTTTCAGTTGAACTGTACTCAGTAATACTCATTTAAAATGATTTAATATCAGTAACTGAATTTTGTCTTTTTTTTAAATTGCTGAATTTCTGTTACCACGATTTTTTGTTTTGTTTTCATAATTAGATGACCTTTAGTATATTTACAGAGTTATGTAACCCCCTCCTTTGTTTTTTTGAGAGAGGGTCTTGCTTTGTAGTTCACGCTGCTCTTGATCTCAAGGCAGACCTCCCACAATTTAGAAGAGGAGGCTAGGTGAGGTGGCACATACCTGTAGTCCCAGCACTGGGGAGGCTGAGGCAGGAGGATTGCTGAGAGTTCCATGCTAGCCTGCGCTACATAGTGAGACTCTGTTTTTTTTCTTCTTTTTAATGATTCTTTAAAAAAGAAACAAGCCGGGCGTGGTGGCGCATGCCTGTAATCCCAGCACTTGGGAGGCTGAGGCAAGAGGATCAGTGTGAGTTCGAGACCAGCCTGGGCTACAAAAGTGAGCTCAAGGCCAGCCTGAACTGCATAGTGAGACCCTGTCTCAAAAAGACAAAAAAAAAAAAAAATAAATAAATAAAATAAATAAATAAAATAAAAAATAAAAAAGAAACAGAAGTGATTTAGTTTGGCTCATGGTTTCTCAGCATCCAGTCAGTGGTTGGCTGGCTAAAACAAGACCATCATTCTACAGGGTGCTGGAGAGCAAAGTTGCTCTTATCTTGACGTCTGGGAAGCAGATCACAGAGATGCCAGAATAGAGATCCATCACCCAAAGGCAGCCCCAGCCTCCCCATTCCAGCTGTGTCCATTCCTAATACCACATTCAACTGGGAACAGCTATGCTTTGTGTACATAGTATCCCCATGATCTAGTCACCTCACATATCCAGAGGTCTCTATCTGGTCACAGTGACAGATAAAAGTGGCACACGAAGTAAGGGTATCAGTTTGTTACATTCTTGCTCTGTTTTCCTTGTGAGAATCCATTTTTATCAGCACCATTTGTTGAAAGACTGTGTCATTGTCTTTTTTTTATTGTTTGTATTTTAGGGATCTACAAAGAGTTCAGGATCTCACTACTAGTTTGGACTGGTCCACCTGTTTACAGCCTCCCAAGAGCTGGGATTACAGGTGTGCCACCACACCCATCTCAATTGCCATCTCAGTGCACCCCAGGGGTGGGGCCCATATGGCAGACCTGGGGATCAAACCTGGCCCTTGCTCCTGCTTACAGGTGCTTTAATCCATTGAGCTATTTGGCTGGCCCTTGACTGTGTCACTGTTAATGAGCATTCTTCTTGCCTTTTCTTTTCTCCATGAAAAGAAGTGCCTGCTAGGTCAGTACTCTGCACTGAGCTATATCCCCAGCTGATTCTTGGCATCTTTGTTAAAATCTGTGGCTGTAAATAAATGTATGGGTTTATTTCTGGGTTCTCAACTTTGTTCCATTAATCTACTTACCTGTTTTTGCAGATTTCACTGTTAAAATTGCACTGTCCAACTTTGTTTCATAATGGTACCGAGTCTCTTGCATTTCTATATGAATGTTAGGGTTTTTTTTTTGTTGTTGTTGTTGTTTTGGTTTGCAGTACCAAGGATTGAACTCAGGACCTTGTGCTTGCAAGACAAGCACTTATTCTACCGAGCTATCTCCCTGGCCCCTCTATATGAATGTTAGGATCAGTTTGTTAGTTTCTGACATTTTGGTTGGATTCAGTTAAATCTGTAGATAAATACCCGACACTCAAAATGAAAGAAGGAAAGGTTTATTTAGCTCACAGTTTGTGGAGGTTTCAGTCCATATTCGGCTGGCCCAAGGCTGAGTGGAACAGAGCAGAGAGCATCCAGTTCATGGCGGCGGAACAGCAGCAAAATGGTGACAGAGGCAGCCAACCAAACACGGCAGCAGAGCAACAGCTCTAGTCTGTCTCTCTCTCTTTATATTACATTCAGGCTCTCCACCTTAGCCTCCACCTTAGGCTATACCCATAATCCCGGAAGTACTTAGACCCATAATCCCATCAGTACTAAAACCATAATCCCAGGGATCATGGATCAAGTCTCAAACTCTAAAAGGCCCCGCCCCCGCCCCCGACTCATGAGGCTTTGGGGGAACAACTAGAAATAAACCATAACACCATCTTAATAGTGTCCTCCTGTTTGTTTTGTTTTAAGGAAGGAAAGGTTTATTTGGCTTACAGCTTTTGGAGGTGTAAGTCCATAATTAACTGGCTCCAAGGCAGGTTGACATGGCACAGGAGCAACAGATCAAGGTGGCAGAAGAGGCAAAAGCAGCAAAAAGAAAGGGGGCTTATGTTTTGTTTTTTGAAAGAGAAAGTCTCACTTTGTAATTCAGGCTGGGCTTGAACTCCCTAGGAAGTGAAGGCTGACCTTAAACTCTCAGTGATCCTCTTGCTTCAGCGCCACATGCTGGGATTACAGGTGTGCATCATCACCACATAGTCTTAATTCTTTTGATCTATAAATACATAAGTGCTTTTCTCTTTATTTAAACCTTTAACACATTCAGCATAATTATATAGCTTTCAGTGTATGATTATTCTTTTTTAATTTTTTTTTCTTGTTTCAGAACTTTTGTTTGTTTTTTATGTCTGTCTCAGCCTGCCCTGAAGGCAGGGCTGGTGCAGCATGTGGTGGCAGAGATCGAACCACAGTCCCTGCAGCAGCCTAAGCTTTCCTAAGCAGGTGCTTTAGACCACTGAGCCATCCTGCCAGGCCCCAGTGTATGATTATTCTACTTTCTGTCTTTTTCTTTTTTTGGTATTTTTAGGGAACTGTTTACAAGGTATTCAGGGTCTCACTACTAGATTGGACTGGTTGTGATCTGCCTGTTTACAGCCTCCCAAGAGCTGGGATTACAGGCCACCATGCCTAGTCTCTATTGCCTTTCTCAATGTGCCCTGGGGGCAGGGGCTGGTGGCAGGCTTCAGGATTGAGCTCTGGCCCCTGCAACTGCTTGCAGGCACTTTAATCTGCTGAGTTATTTGGCCGGCCCCTACTTTCAGTTTCTGGGAACACAGGAATATATCACACTGTCTGGCTAGAGTTGCTACCTAAATGTCATTTTTATGCTCATTGTTAATTTTCCACTCATTTGTTCTTTATTCATAAATAAGTGCTCTGAAGCATGACTCCTGTTTGAGTGTATTGCTTCATTATTTTATCTTAATTAGTTACATTGTGTAATATGTATCTTGAATTGATTGAGGTTCCTTAGGCTTAAGTTATTGCATTGCATTAGTCTTCCTTCCTAACAGGATCCTATCAGATGTAACTCAGTTTATTTAATAACTCATGATAAGATTATAATGCCTTTAGTTTCATAATACATAAAATTTTAATAGCTAAATGTAGGGTCACTTTTTTCTGAGATGGGGTCTCACTGTATAGTTCAGACTGGCTTTGAACTCACTATGTAGCCCAAGCTGACCTTGAACTCTAGGCAATTCTCCTGCCTCAGCAAAGTCCTCAGTCCTGGGGCTATAGGCACGTACCACCATGTCCAACTTAAAGGAATAGTCACTCATTTTTTTTTTTTTTTTGTGGAACTGTGGATTAAACTCAGACCCTTGCCCTTGCCAGGCAAGTGCTTATTCTACTGATCTATCTCCCCAGCCTCCACTGAGGTTTTTTTTTGTTGTTGTTTATTTATTTATTTTTATGGCCGGCTCAGCCTGCTCTGAGGGCAGGGCCAGCACAGCATGTGGTGCTGGGGATCGAACCGTGGTCCCTGTAGCTGCCTAAGCTTTCCCAAGCAGGTGCTTTAGACCACTGAGCAATCCCACCGGGCCCCTCCACTGAGTTTTTTTATTTATTTATTTATTTTTAATTTTTTTTTTTTTTTTTTTTTTTTTTTTTTTTTTTTTTTTTTTTTTTTTTTTTTTTTTTTTTTTTTAATTTTGTTTATTTTATTTTATTTTTTTTTCCTTGTTTCAGAACCTTCATTTGTTTATTCACTCATTTTTATGGGTGGCTTAGCCCGTCCCGAGGGCAGGGCTGGTGCAGCATATGGTGCCGGGGATCGAACTGTGGTCCCTAAAGCCGCCCCAGCTTTCCCAAGCAGACACTTTAGACCACTGAGCCATCCTGCTGGGCCCCTCCACTGAGTTTTTGATTGATTGAATTTGTTGTTGTTGTTGTTGTTTGGGGTTTGTTTAAGTTTATGTTTATGAGATTATTTCTAAAACGTTAACATGTTTAGCTGGGCATGGTAGCGCATGCCTGTAATCCCAGCACTTGGGAGGCTGAGGCAGGAGGATCGCTGTGAGTTCGAGACCAGCCTGGACTACAAAAGTGAGCTCAAGGCCAGCCTGAACTGCATAGCAAGACACTGTCTCAAAAAGACAAAACAAACAAACAAACAAAAAATGTTAACATGTTTTTCAGGGTCAGATAAATGAAAGCATGGACCATGGGGGAGTCGGACCATATGAACTGTAAGTTTATATATGAGTATTTTCACTGTGCTTTCTTTCTTTGTTATGCTAGTTGCAATTCACACCCAGCAAATTATTGCAATGACATGTTCTTAAATAGCCAGTCATATTTGTAGACTTGCTTTATTGAGTTTGGCTCTAAAATCTGATCAGTGTGATGACCCATCTAGAGTTTTGATACTATATATAAATTTGGAGAAAACAGTACTAATTCACATTCAGAGTATAGGTCAGAGTTCCTTAGGAATTTTTATTAGTTTAATATAGAGAATTACATATCTAACCATTTTTAACTTAAGATTTTGGAGGAATTCCCTATCATTGAGAGATTTGTATGAGAAAGAGAGAGTTGAGATTGTGTACGCTTTGAGACAGGGTCTCACTATGTAGTTCAAGTTTGTCTTAAACTTACTGTGTAGCCCAGGGTGGCCTCAAATTTGTGATGATCTTCTTGCTCCAGCCCCCCAAGTGCTGGGATCATAGGTGTGTGCCACCACATCCAGCTTCAGCTTTGTGCAGTCTTAAATCAGTCATTTTAAAAAGTTTCTGTTAGGTGAATGTGGTGATTAACCTGCTCCCTACCTATCCTAGGTAAAAAGCTTTGCTATGGGAGGAGACTAAGAAGATTGATCATTCATACAGGAAACATTTAAGTGACAGTCATCACCAATTTTGAAGTCTTTAAGTCAGATCAGTAATACAGAGAGCCAGGCAAGGGAAAATGCTTTATAAGTAAGAGTTTTTGTAGCACACAGGTGAACTAACTAATTGGGTTGTTTTTAAAAGATTCTAGATAGTCTGTAGGGGTTGCCAAATGATGTTAAATAATACCTAATCTCATGAACATTTTGAATGAACTAAATTTAAATAACCAGAAGGTTGTCTTTCTCAACTTAATAAACTTGTTCTAATTTACCTTAGTTTGGGGGTGTTTGATGCTTATGTAAATAATCAATAGGACATTCTTTGAATAAGCAGATACTTATCAATCCCCTACCATGTCAGTGAATCATGACTTACCACACAAATACTAAATTTACTGTCATGTATTTTTTTTTCCTTGTACTTAATTGGATTACACTTCTAGTTCTCCTTTCTAACAATATGCTGAAGATAAATCTTAACTTTTTGCAAATTAACTTTTGGTTTTGCTTTTCTTCCCAGTGGCATGGAACATTGTGAGAAATTTGAAATCTCAGAAACTAGTGTGAACAGAGGGCCAGAAAAAATCAGACCAGAATGTTTTGAGCTACTTCGGGTACTTGGTAAAGGGGGCTATGGAAAGGTAGGAAGTATTTCTGAAATGAGAGCTATTGTGTGTCTTCATTTTTATACTCTATAGGCCAGCAGCCTGTTAGCCATCAGCAAAAGATATGATGGTCATTTGGTGTGATTTGATGAATTAAGAAATTGAGTTTTCCTCCTTCCTGCCAGTCCCCATGTAATTATTGGTAATGTAATTACTACTAGTTTTTTTTTCTTTTGCGGGACTGGGGATCGAACTCATGATCTTGCACTTGCCAAGCAGGCACTTGTGCCATGTAGCTATCTCCCCAGCCCCGATTATGTAATAAGTACTCAGTATTTCTTAAATAAATAAGCAACTAGGGCTGGAGAGATAGTTCAGTGGCATAAGTGCCTTTCTGGCAAGCACAAGATCCTGAGTTTGATCCCCAGTACCAAAAATAAACACCTGTGCAAGACAAAGTTTATTATTGAGTTGGTTCTTTCCTTTGGTTAGATAGTATCTTGTAGGTATCCTCTTTAAACACAAACAGATCTATTCCTTACTTTTTTTTTTTTTTTTTTTTAACTTCACTTATTTATGTTATGGCCAACTCAGCCTTCCCTGGGGGTGTGGCTGGCACAGAATATGGTACCAGGGATCTAACTGGGGTCCCTGCAGTTGCCTAAGGCTTGCCTAAGGAAGTCCTTTAGACCCCTGAGCTATCTTGCCAACCCTCACTCCTTACTTTTAAGAGACAGGTACACTAAATGATCTGTTCCTGAGATCTTAATCTGAATTGATATTTTTTGACTTGCAATATCTGGAGAAGTAGAGTTAGGAAAGGAAAACAAATATGAAAAGGAATACAAAAATAGTTTTGTCCAAGGCTGCTAATTTAATGCCTTACCTTTATTTTTAATTTTTATTTTAATTTTTGTTTTTATTTTATTTTTTTCTTGTTTCAGAACTTTTGTTTGTTTATTTATTTTTATGGCTGGCTCAGCCTGCCCTGAGGGCAGGGCTGGCACAGCATGTGGTGCCGGGGATTGAACCACGGTCCCTGCAGCCGCCTAAGCTTTCCTAAGCAGGCTGTTTAGACCACTGAGCCATCCTGCCAGGCCCAATGCCTTACCTTTATGATGCTCAACCCAAGAAAACATATTTAGCCATTGTGTTTTAAAAGATAGAATTTAGATAACTTCTTAGGATTAAGTTTAAAAACTACTTATGGTATTAGTGTTAATTTTTGTAAATTGTGACATTTGCAGTTTATTCTTATACATATGGACACAATGTAATGTGTTTTTTATAATTCTGAATGTATACACATACGTTTTGTAGTTTGTCTTTTTTTTTGGTGCATCTAGGGTTTGAACATGTCACGACTTTCCACTTGCAGGGCTGGCACTTGTGCCATGGAGTTATCTCCCCGGCCCCCGTACACATACATTTTGAATTTCATACTTTAGATATTGCATGAAAATTTAGCACTAGCCATGTAATGGACTAGGTAAATGGTGCTTTTCTACCAAATATCATTAAATAGTCTTATGTGAAATAAGAATAGCAGCAGCCCTGAAATAAATTTGTAAACTATTAGAATTTTAAGTTTATGGCTACACTCATTAGAACCATGGCTACAGTTCATATTAAGGAGTGCTCATGCTGACATGGTTATTTCCCAATGTTGTCAGCAGATGGCAACAGATGAAGCAGGAAAGTCCCAAATTTAACAGATTGCACTACAGCAAATCTTCAAATGCTATCTGTTGTTCTAGCTGATCATTTTTAGATCCAGCCCTTTGTGGTGTTAGTTTTTACAATATAAGCGCTGTGTCATTTGTTTGTGGTAAAAAGGAGTAAAAGGAATACGACTGCCGGGCGTGGTGGCGCACGCCTGTAATCCCAGCACTCGGGAGGCTGAGGCAGGAGGATCAGTGCGAGTTCGAGACCAGCCTGGGCTACAAAACTGAACCCAAGGCCAGCCTCAACTGCATAATGAGACCCTGTCTCAAAAAGCCAAAAAAAAAAAAAAAAAAAAAAAGGAATACGACCTACATAGTTAAACTTTTAATAATATACACTCTTCTTTCTTCAGGTTTTTCAAGTGCGAAAAGTAACAGGAGCAAATATTGGGAAAATATTTGCCATGAAGGTGCTTAAAAAGGTGATGTCTCCCCTTTCCCCTTGTTCTTCCTGACCCCCCACCTGTACTCCTAAACCCACAGTCCTAGGGACTGAATTCAGGGCCTTGGATATTTGGGGAAGTTCTCTGCTGCTGAGCTGTATTTCTTAACCCTATCATTTAATTATTTAATGCTACTTACCTTTATTAGTGATACATAATTTTGGCTTAGCTGGTGCATTCTCATACTCATCTGTGGGAGGCTGAAGCAGAACGATTATAAGCTGGAGTCTAGCCTGGGTAACACAGCAGGATCCTGTCTCAAAATTTAAGAAGGAAAGAAAAAAAACTGGTTTCAGAGCCATTAAAATTCTTGGTTCAAAAGATGTATTTCTGGAGGTTGGGTTGTAGCTCAGTGGTAGAACATGCTTTGTGCACATGAAGCCCAGGGTTCAATCCCTAGCACAAATGTAAATTAAAATAGATTATTTATAATATAGTTATTGTCTTGGAATTAGAGGTATGCTTTTTTTTTTTTTTTTTTTTTGTCTTTTTGAGACAAAGTCTCACTATGCAGTTCAGGCTGGCCTTGAACTCACTTGTAGGCCAGGCTGGTCTCGAACTCACACTGATCCTCTTGCCTCAGTCTCCCAAGTGCTGGGATTACAGGTGTGTGCCACCTCGCCCGGCTTGCTTTGTTGTTTTGATTATTTTATTTCTGTTTGATGAGGTTAGAAAGGAGAATACTTATAGTTCTTTCTGAGGTAACTTTTACAGTTGATTTTAGCCTTCCTATTATAGTAAAAAAAAAATAATTTTGTGGTCCTCGGTGTTGAACCTATGGCCTTCGCATACTAGGCAAGCGCTCTAACACTGAGCTACACTGTCAGCTCCATAGTTAAGGATTAAAATATTAAACCTTTGCACCGAGGTACATACCTAGATCTTAAATTTTTTAAATTTTTACTCATTTGTCCACTTATTAATTCTTTTGTAGTAATGGGCAATGAACCCAGTCCTTTACACTTAGTTACATCCCCAGCCTTTCTTTATTTTTTTTTTTTTTATTTTTAAACAGGGTCTCACTATGTTGTCCAGGTTGAGTTTGAATTTGTGATCCTCCTGCTTCAGCCTTCCAGTGTATAGGGATTACAGGTGTGTTCTAGTTCCTTTTTCTTAGTTTATCTCCTGTTTTGGTGACTATTTCCTAGTAGTTGCTTGGAAAAGGGTACCTGAAGGTTAATTTAAAAAAAAAAATGTTTTATATTTAGGAATGCTTTTATTACAACTTTATACTTGCTTGATTGGGGATTTTGCACGTGTAGTGATAGGGATCATTTTGGTAAGTAACGTACCACTGAATCATACCTTCAGTTTCTGGATAGGGTTTTGATGTTGAAAATCTTTTTTGTTCAGAATTTGCTCTTTTTTTTCATTCATTCTTTCTTTTTTTCTTCTTTTTGGTTGAGACAAGGCCTTGCTATGTACTTCACACTGGCTTTGAACTCACTATATAGTCAATGCTGGGCTCAAACTCATATTGATCCTTCTGCTTCAGCCTCCTGAGTGCTGGGATTTTGCTTCTGCATCATGTGTTTTTGTTGACAAGTCTCTTGCCATTTTTGCTTCCAGTCCTTTATATGGCTAATTTTTCTCAAAAAAAAAAATTTTTTTTTAACTTTATGTTTTGGTTAGCTCAGCCTGCCCTGGGGGTGAGGCTGGCACAGGATGTGGTGCTGGAGATTGAACTGTGGTCCCTGCAGTTGCCTAAGCTTGCCTAAGCAGGCGCTTTAGACTGCTGAGCTATCTTGCTGGCCCTCTCAAAAGTATTTGAGATTTGTTTTCTGTTATAAGATTTGATAGTGATGTATCTTGTCTTGACTTATATTTTATTCTTTTAATCTTAAATTTCAGGCCTTTAGCTCTAGGATATATTTTTTTTAATCATAAAACAAAAAGTATAATTAGACACTACTCATAAAATTAATTTAATATTAATTAAAATTGAATTAAATATTTCAAAACAATATTCCAAAATTAAAATCAAATCATGAGTCCAACTTAGAGGCCACAATGTTGTATATCATATATATGAATCTGTAATCAATTCAGAGTATTGACATAGTTTTTGACTAGGTTAATATATACAAAGAAATCAACTAAGAAAAAGTTCCCCTGGTAATCAAGAATTACTAGGAATAAAGCATAACATAAATACTGGAATGGCAAATATATAACCAGAACTTCTAACAGTTTGGGGATAGGATATCGCACAAAGTTCTAGTATGGTGTGGACCTAGTATGTTGTGGATGTGGACAGTGTCCATGACGCTTACTGGTGGCCAGGTGTCACTTGTGGGACTGAGTTACTGCCATTTCCTTGATATCCACCCTGTAGAACCAGACAGAATCATGACCCATAGCGTGCATATTTCCTTTGTAGAATATGCTGATGGATATAATCTCCTGCTGTGTACAAAAGAATAGTTGAAAGATTGCTTTTGTATACTTCTTTTTCTCTTGTGTTTTATTTGCCCTATTTGGTGGGTTCTTCCCATTCTCCTTCATGGAGTTGTGGTCATTTGATCCTTCTCTAGAAAAGCTTTTAGTAAACTATGCAGGGTTGGCTTTGTCATCATGAAATTCTTTAGTTGTTCTTTGTCCTAGAAGTATTTCACTTCTCCATTGAACTTGAAAGAGAGTTTTGCAGCGTATAGCAGTCTGGGTTGGAATTCATTTTCTTGTAAGACTTGTAGAACTTTGCTCCATGTTCTTCTTGACTTGATGGTTTGTAAAGAGAAATCTGCTGTTACTCTAATGGGTTTTCCTTTAAATGTAGTCTGTTTCTTTTCTCTAGCAGCTTTTTTTTTTTTTTTTTTTTTTTTTTTTTTTTTTTTTTTTTTTTTTTTTTTTTTTTTTTTTTTTTTTTTTTTTTTTTTTTTTTTTTTTTTTTTTTTTTTTTTTTTTTTTTTTTTTTTTTTTTTTTTTTTTTTTTTTTTTTTTTTTTTTTTTTTTTTTTTTTTTTTTTTTTTTTTTTT
>PVJA010027193.1:0-21997 GCA_004027025.1 Myocastor coypus
GGGTCATGCCCACACACTGCACTCTATAGAATGAATGTGAGGACAGTATGCAATATGTCAACTTTCAAAGAAAAGAAGGGGGAAAAGAAAAAAAAAAAAAGTAATGTGGATTAGAAAGGTTAATGTTTAATTGTGTGATCAATCTTATATACCTATATGTATTAATCTAAACTGATCTGATGATGAAAATATGTAATATAACCATTGTTAAATTTAAACAATAAAAAAATTGGAAAAAAAAATAAAAAATAAAAAATGAAAAAAATAAAATGCAGCTCTCATTATTTTCAAAGGCTCAATCTTGAATGCAGACTCTATAACAAATAACCAAGTGACTTTGAAATCTTGCTAGCAAGAAGTTGTTTGTGTTAGCGGTCTTTTCATCTGGCCTTGTTTATCCAGGAAACCAGGGCCTCCTGTTATCTGGGACCTAAGTGGCTCTATCCTAACTCCCAGCACTGACACCACGTTCAGTGTAAACCAATAAAATTCCACCTTTGCATTTCGTATATGCGCATAATCAGCTCTAAGACTGGATGCACGAGGAAGCTCTTTCATTTAGAGTTGGTTGAGTGCATTAGCATTGGCTTCGATTAAAATTCCAAGTGATTATTTCATCTCCCAAAACAGGTAAAGTGGAATGAGACGCTCCGGTTCCAAACGTTCCATTCCTTCCCTCTCCGTAATCCTAGAATCCAGTTAAGTGCATGACATAGGGCACCCCAAGCAGCGTCCACCAGTGGAAGAAAGTTATGCTTCCTCTGATTTCTCTGTCAAATTCATACAGCACATTCACGTTCAAATGCGACCAAAATTTAATCTTTCGACTCTCACAATAAGCTGGAACTAATCACTACGCACATTTCTGTGGACCTCTCCTCAGACAGCCAGAAGCAATCACTATAAGCAATATAGCATTTAGCAAGGCCTTTGTCACTGTTTTTACATCTTGTTAAGACGTTGAACCTTTTGCATCCGGACACCAGTGTACCTTACATTAAAATTATAGAAATAATTAACATGGAAATGCCATTTAATTTGGTGAGCCAACTCAGTCATGCAGGATTCTGTCTCCATGGCTCCCCAAAGGCCAGCTCTCACTCCTGAAAATGTTCCTTTCAGGATTTCCCTCTTTCAACAAAAGGCTGCCTACATGCTCCACCTCCCTTAGGCAGTGCAGCTATCTCAGTGAGGAATTTTGCTGTGCTACTTAAGGAAAGCTACTTGGAAATATGGGCCTGTCATAGTGAGAAGCTTCTGGGCGCCTTCTCCGCATTCTTCCGCTCTGTGCAGCTTGTGTATGTGCTGGTTCATTCATGCGATACATAAAATTGAGCTTTTTACTTAAAACACTACATATTATAGAGGAATTGAAAAAAGAAAAAATCAATGTGCTTTACAGAATACAAGTGGTTCCATACATATATATATATATATATATATATATATATATATATATATATATCCACTTTAAAATATGATTTATTTATTTATTTATTTATTTTTTGTCTTTTTGCGACAGGGTCTCACTATGGAGTACAGGCTGGCCTTGAGCTCACTTTTGTAGCCCAGGCTGGTCTCGAACTCTCACTGATCCTCCTGCCTCAGCGTCCCGAGTGCTGGGATTACAGGCGTGAGACACCACACCCGGCTTAAAATATGATTATTGACCTCCCCCTCCAAACACCAGGACACACAAGAAGGGACATGGAGGAGGTTTGGAGAAAAGGGAATTCTTAGACTGAGAAGTGTCGTTTTGGAGGTTAGTTCTCAAAGGTAGAGAATTCCAGTAGGAAGAATCTCAAGGGGCTGGGAACAAGAGAGAAAGAATCTGTTCAAAAGAGACTTGTCATTTTGCTCTGTTTCTAAATTGAAGCCTCAAAAAGGTGAGGGGTCGGGGAGGAGGGATCGGAGAAGATAAGCCAGCAGGAGATCTGGACTCCAGTACAAAACGCTGTGAATGGCAGAGTAAATGTAAACCTGTCTCCTGTGAAAGAGGCAGGCTGAAAATTTTTCCCAGCAGAGACAGTTATTCTTTAGAGTTTTCCTTTTTCTGCAAAATGTTTAGGAGGGGTTGGAAGGGAAGTAGGCAGGAAACACAGGAACCCATCGCAGAGCCATTGTAAGTCCAGGGGTCAAGCAAGAGGGGTTGAAGTCACCAATTTTTATGACACCTGGGTATTTTCATCTGAAGACCTTGTTCTGTGAGACAGGTGAGTGGGTGGTGCTGACGACACCAGTTTCTAATCTGGCCAGAGTGAGAAATAACAGGACCAGGGAGCAGTTGGATTGGGGAAGGACGTTGTGCTCTGAAAACACAAACACACACACACACACACACACACACACACACACACACACACACACAGTCTGGCAAACAATCTGTCAGCTTCTCGTTTGCTGAACAGAAAGACAAGCTGAACTGAAACGAGGCCTCAGAGGAGGGGCAGCCACGTGGCCTCAGAGGTAAGACACGTGGCTGCACGCGATCCGCTTCCTCCGCTCCGGGGCTGCTAGACTTCTCATGAAATTGCACCCAGGCCAATGCCATATTGTAGCAATGACTTCTTTCTATTAATCGAACAGTGAAATCGTAGTTGCTCTGCTTCCCTGTTCAAGCTGCTATTTGTGACAGATAAGATCCTGGCCTCTATTTTCTTTTTTGCAAAAAGAGAGTTTTCTTTGGTGACTGGTCTTTAGCATCTAGGAAGATATTCTGTGCGTTTGTTCAGCAAATGAGACAGTGAACCCACTGTAGAGGATGGAGCGTCTCATGTTTCTTGAGGGGATTTTAAGATGATCCTAATCCTTCAACTCCCCAGGTCAAAAGTCACTTCCAGCTTGTCTTTCCTGTCTCTCCAAAGTCTATCCACTCTTCCAGGTTATACATACCTCATCCCTGAAGTTGGCTCTTTCATGCTTTTAAACCCCAGTAGCCATCAATTTATAGCCATTATTGACATTTTTTTTTTTAGTAACATGCAAGTCTCCATCAATTTTACTGCCTTTTAGAGCATAAACTATCATTCATTTTCCTGCTCTGCACGTCCCCTGCTCATAGGGAGATGCTAAGTAATGCTTGGGAAGTACATGTATGTGTACTAATAGTCTACTGAGGGCAACCAGAACATTAGCAATGTTCTAGGCACTTTGCGAATGCTAGCTCATTTAATCTTATGGGAGAATCTGTCAAGGCAAGACATAGCATAGTAAACTTAGAAGTATGCCCACCAATGTGTGAACAGAGCTATTGAATATGTTTTACCTTGGAGTTATCTATAATACAAGTCCTTATTTGGTTTTTTAAATTTATTTGTAGGGAAGGGCCTACAGGGTGTTCAGTGTCTCACTACTAGATCGAACTCATAGTGACCCACCTGTTTACAGCCTCGAAGAGCTGGGATTACAGGCATGTGCCACCATGCCCAGTCTCAATTGCTGTCCCAGTGCACCTTGGGTGCAGGGCCAAGGTGGTAGGCCTGGGGACTGAAGTCCAGCCTTTCTGTCTGTTTGCAGGCACTTTAATCCACTGAGCTATCTGGCCGGTCCTTCCTAATTGGCTTTTTATACAGTGTGGAGGAAGAAAAGGGCAAAGACATTTTGAACCACTCACTTCGGATTTACAGTAATGTAATTTCACATAAATTGCAGATGAATTCCTTAAGACTCCTTGTTCAAATATATTAACACTAGTATCTATTTCATGAAATATGTCGGACAAATCAACAAGACAGTACATGTTAAGTGCTCATAATTAAAAGGAAACTTTGAAGTGATAATTGATTTATTCCTAAAGTGCTTAATTCACATTTGCACGTTTGGGATTGCAATGGTGCATTCCATATCACTGCAACCTTGCTATCTACATTTCTGTGTTTGTTGATACTTTTTTCTTAAAAACAATGATGTAACCAGTCTGAAGGTATCTGTTGAAACTACAAAAGATAGCACTCATGCATATGAGAAATAAACAACATCTCTTCTCAGGTTCACTGAACTTTTTCTGACAAAGTAATGCAATACTCCTAATGTTAACACAGAACCTATGGCAAGAGAAAATAAGCATTATATTGCAGTGGTTGTTTCTGTGCAGAATTTAAAGGTAGGACCTACCTACCCCTCAGGGTTTGGAAAATAAGTATCTGACTAACAGGACCCAATTTTCTGCTTAAGGTAAATGCTTGTGTGGCCTAATACTGTAATCCTTTATATATTATACTAACAGTTTGAGATGGAGGATTTATCAGTAATTACAGATTAATAGAGCTGAACTTTGTCTTTGCTTCTTCTGAATTATGGACATGATAATTTTTAGAAGTACTTGGTGAGTGTGTTAAGGCACTAGCAATTGCAACTCATGCATTGAACACCTTCAATTTTTATTTTTATTTTTATTTTTTTATTTTTTTATTTTTTTATTTTTTGTCTTTTTGAGACAGGGTCTCACTATGCAGCTCAGGCTGGCCTTAAGCTCAATTTCGCAGCCCAGGCTGGTCTCGAACTTGCACAGATCCTCCTGCCTCAGCCTCCCAAGTGCTGGGATTACAGGCGTGCGCCACCACACCCGGCTGAACACCTTGAATTTGAATGTGAGAGCATCACAGCTACAAGTAAATGACATGTAAGATGGTATTGATTTCTTTATTTAAAATGGGTTAGGATGTTATGTTTTAAAATTTTATAGTATAAAGTAAAAACTTTCAAAGTATTAATTGAAACTCAAGAGGAAGCAATGTAGCATAGAAGGAGACTAGCTTACTGCTTTGAATTGTGCTCTTAATAAATCAAATTGTGCTAAAATGATGACTCATATTTTGCCTGCATTGAAATCATTTTAAAAGGTAAATGATTTAGGTTATTGTAATAGTACCTGATAATATTTTGTTTTTTGGGGTTTTTTTTGTTTGTTTGTTTGTTTGTTTTGCTTTTCAAGCAAAGAATAGGGTATCATTAAATTACTGTTGCATAGGAAAGTCATGTATAGCCTGTGTTAGTGAGTATAGAATATAAAGTTAACTGAAGAAAATGAACTACCCTCTCACAGAGTAGATCACAAGAGTTCTCTTGGACAATTTGACTACTTGAAATATATATATTTTATACTTGATGAGCTAGAGTTGCTTAGAAATTCATTCTATGTTTTATTATGTTAAAATTTACTACCTGGAAAATGAATTTAAAAACAAAATAAACCATTTGAGAGTCTATCTTACAAAAACCAACTGATTCAATCTTAGTATTACAATGAGATGTGATATTGTTTTGAACATTTAAAAAGTAAAGCATGTCAAAGTTTAGATTTCTTTATTGAATTAAAACCAAGGAAAAGGAATGATTGTATTTTCATAGTTGAAATGCAATATTTTGAATATTAGAATTGTCATAACCAAAAAGATAAAGTTTTAAATAACTCTAAAGCTCTCATAAATCACAAGTACTCAATACAATATTACAAACACATAATAATGCACATTTATGTGTGCACATATAGCTTGAATGGATGCACATGACAGCTAAAAGTAATACCTAAAGAATTTATTGATGACAAAACCAACCCTACACAGACTGATAAAAGATACTCTACAGAGGGACCAAAATGACCAGAACTGCACAAATGAGAATGGAAAGACTCCAACAAATAGGGCAAACAATTGAAGGCAGAAGAAAAAGAGGTAAACAAAACAGGTAACACTTCAAGCATAAGTCAGTACATCTCAATTATAACAATCAATGTAAATGGCGAAATCAATTCGCCATTTAAAAGAAATAGACTGGCACAGTCGACTAGGAAGCAAAATCCAACAATATGCTGTGTACAGTAAAGACACTTAACTCCTATAGAAATTCATAGGCTGAAAGCCAAAGGATGGAAAACAATACTACATGCCACAGCACTTCAGAAAAAAAGCAGGGGTAGTAATCCTGACCACAGACAGCCTCAACTTTGAACCAAGAATGATCAAATGAAATAAAGAAGGCCACTACATATTGGTTAGGAGAAAAATGCAAACGAAAGAGGGAACACTCATAAATATGTACACACCCAACATGGGAGCACTTAGCTATATAAACCAAATCTTAATGGGCATGAAAAATCTAATATCCAATACCACAATCTTAACAGGAGACCTTATCATACCTTAATCCCCAAAAGATAGGTCAAACAGACAAAAAATTAGTAAAGAAATAGTAGATCTGAACCAGAACTGGGAACAAATGAATGTAGTGGACATATACAGTGTTCTACCCAATCATTTCTGAATATACATTTTTTTTTTTAGCTGCACATGGGTCATTTTCTAAAATAGACCACATACTAGTCCATAGGTCATGCTTATGTATATGCAAGAAAACAAATTGTCTCATGCATGTTATCTGATCACAGTGCAATGAAACTGGAAATAAATAACAAAAGAAACCACACAAAACCCCATGAATGCATGGAAATTAAACAATGCCCTATTGAGCAACCAATGAACTACAGGAAAAATTGAACAGCATTTGAGATTTAGTGAAAATTCAAATACAACTTAACGGAATTTATGGGATGCAATGAAAGCAGCACTTAGAGGGGAAATTATAGTTCTTAACCCTCATATTAAGAAAATAGAATGGGAACAAATAAACATCCTAATGCTGCATCTCAATTGTCTAGAAAAGGAAAAGCAAACCAAAACCAAAGCCAAAAGACAGGAGGAAATTGTAAAAATTAGAGCCAAAATTAATTCAGTTGAGATGAAGAAAACAATGCAAAGAATTAATGAATCAAATAGCTGGTTCTTTGAAAAATTAAACAAAATTGATAAGCCCCTAGATAACCTTATCAAAAAGAGGAAAGAAAAAACTCAAATTGAAGCCATAAGGAATGAAAAGGATGAAATTACTACAGACTCAGTTGAGATTAAGAAGATCATTCATTGCTACTTTGAGAATCTTGGGCCTGGCGGGATGGCTCAGCGGTCTAAAGCGCCTGCTTGGGAAAGCTTGGGTGGCTTCAGGGACTGCGATTCGATCCCCAGCACCACATGCTGTGTCAGTGCTGCCTTCGGGGTGGGCTGAGCCAGCCATGAAAATGAGTGAATAAGCAAACAAGGGTTCTGAAACAAGAAAAAACAAACAAAAAAAAAAACAAAAAAACAAATAAAATAAAATAAATTTAAAAAAGAGAATCTTTACTCTCACAGAATTGAAGACACAGATGAAATTATGAAAACTGAATCAAGAAGATATAAGAATGCTCAACAACTGTATAACTGCCAATGAAATACAAAATGTAATAGTAAAAAAAGAAACCTACCAACAAAGGAAAGTCCAGATCCTGATGGATTCATCGCTGAATTCTACAAGAAATTTATAGAAGATACAATCCCAATACTCTTCAAACTCTTCTGCAATGAAATTGAAAAGGAAACAATCCTCCCAAAATCATTCCTGGAGGCAAGTATTGCACTGATACAAAAACCAGAGAAAGATGCAACTAAAATAGAGAACTACAGGCAAACCTCCGAAATGAACACAGATACAAAAATCTTCAACAAAATCCTCACAAATTGAATGCAATAAATCAATAAAATTATATACAATGTTCAGGTAAAATTCATCCCTGGAATGCAAAGATGGTTCGCTATATACAAATCTGTAGATGTAATACACTATAACTATAGATCCAAATCTAAAAACCATGTGATCAACTGAATTGATGCAGAAAAGGCTTTTGACAAAGTCCAACACTCATTCATGTTCAAAGTAAGACAGAAAATTGGAACACATGGCCTCTACTAAATCTGATAAAAGTCATCTATTACAATCCAATGGCCAACATAATTCTAAATGGGGAAAAACTGAAGTCTTTTACTCTCAGATCTGATATAAGACAAGAATGCCCTCTATCACCACTCCTATTAAACATAGTTCTGGAATCATTAGTTAGAGCCATTAGACAAGAAAAGTAAAAGGAATAAGAATAGGCAAAGAAGTGAAAGTATCATTATTTTCAGAAGACATGATGCTCTATTTGGAAAATCCAAAAAAATTAAACCAAAAAACTACTAGAATTAATATACAAATTCAGCAGCATAGCAGGATACAAAGCCAATACCCAAAAGTCAATAGCATTCCTCTACACAGATGATAAAAACACTGTGAAATTAAAGAAACAATACCTTTTAGCACCTCAGATGATGAAACACTTATGAATTAATCTAACTAAAGAAGCAAAAGATTTATTCAATGAAAACTACAGCACTCTGAATAAAAGAGATCATAAAGGATTTCAGGAAATGGAAAGAAATTCCCTACTCTTGCATAGGAAGATCAAACATTGTGAGGATGGTCATCCTCCCAAAATTGCTACACAGATTTAATGCAATCCCTATTAAAATGCCACCAACATAACTTACATACCTAGAGAAATCATTCCTATAATTCATTTGGAACCAGAAAAGACCTAAAATAGCAACATAGACAATCCTGGGCAACACAGACAAGGCAGGAGGTATTAAAATTCCTGACAAAATTATACTACAACTCTACTGTGATAAAAATTAGCCCAGTATTGGCAAAAATAGACCTGAGGATCAGCAGAATAGATTAGAAGATGCAGACGCAACTACAAACACACTCAGCCATCTTTTCTTTGAGGAGCCAAAGATGTATTCTGGAAAAAAGATAGCCTCTTTAACAAATGGTGCTTGAAAAACTGGATCTCTTCATGCTGGAAACTAAAACTTTCCCAGGTCTATCACCATGCATTAAGCTAAAGTGAAAGTAGGTTAAAGAGCTAAACAGTAAAACAGAAACACTAAATTTCCTTGAAGAGAAAGTAGAAGCATATCTTGAAGACATCAGGATAGGCAAACAGTTCATGGATGAAAATCAAAATGCAAATATAAAATTTGAAAGAATTAACAACTGGGACCTCCACTTGTTGAGAAGTTTTTGCATGTCAAAAGAAATTGCAGATAGAGTGAAAAGACAACCCACATATTTTGAAAAAAATCTTAATAAGCACTCAAAGATCTTATATCTGGAATTTATAAAGAACTGAAAAACATTAGGGACCCAAAATCTGAAGACCCAATCCAGAAATGGGCATCTGAGATGAACACACATTTCTCAGAGGAAGAAATACTACAAGCTAATAAGTACACAAAAAAAATGCTCCACATCACTAGCCATCTGTGAAATACAAATTAAAACAACAGTGAGATACCTTCTCATCCCAGAAAGAATGGCTATCATAAAGAAATCAACCAATAACAAATGTTGGAGAGGCTATGAGCAAAAAGGAACCCTTCTCCACTGTTGCTGGTGCAACCATTATGGAAATCAGTGTGGAAACTCCTTAAAAAACTAGGACTGAAAATCCCATTCAATCCAGCTATCCCCTTACTGGGAATATTCCCAGAAGGACTGAAGATATCATATCATAGTGATGTTTGTGAACCTTGTTCAGTACAATTTGTGATAGCCAAATCTTGGAAATAACCAATATGCCCGTCACTTGAAGAATGGATGAAAAAAATGTGATGTTTTTATACAATGGAATATTATTCAGCTATAAAGAATAATAAACTCTAAGCCTTCAAATATAAGTGGATGCAACATGAAGACATACTTAGAAGTGAAATAAACCAGACATATATGTATAACTATCACGTAGTCTCCCTAGTGTAAAAACTCAAAAGAAGAAACAAAAATGGAAAGCAAGAACTTAAGAATTACACAACGAAGAAGAACAAGGAGAAAAGTTAGGAAACATGCCAGGGGCAAAACCATACATTTGTATACCCAAGATGGTTAAGGCAATGGTCGTAAGAATCTCCATCAGGTTTTTGGAACTAGCAGCTAATTGGTAGAGTTCTCACACAAACTAACTATACATGCACTATTTGTGAAATAAGCAACTACACTGAGGATTGTAATGTACAATACTAAAACCATGCTTGGAATACCCATCATTATGGTCTTCTAAATGTTTACTGCTACTAATGTCATATCAATTATCGATATACTCTCTCCCAAGTAAATGTTTGTTTTATAAAAACGGGTAACAAAAGAGAATAGGAGACAAGAAAAAAATGCCATAAGGTTATCCCACTACAATTTAGGATATGGTTAAATTCCTAAATTTCTCTATGGACATACACAATTATTTTTTTTCACATTTTATAGAGATATAAAGTTTAGAATATCAATGATTGATGGAAAATACCTATTCCATGTTATGTCTAAGGCATTTGATATTCAGAAAGATAGTGATATTAAGCTCAATTGCCTATGTTATAGGGAATAATATCGTTAATCTTCTCTTCTGAAGGGTTAACAACTTCAGTTGGCAGGCCAAAAAGTTAGAGAAAAAGAAGGGCTACAAGGATAACCAATATTGTGTCCCTAGCCCTTCGAGGTCCGTGACGACTTAGGACATAATAGGACCTGTACTGTAACATTCTATAATTCAGTAATTTCCCAAATTTTCTGTTCAAGGAGACTATGGGGCTACAGAGGAAAGGTATTGATGATGTATAGTGTGCCTAAAAGAGTCACCTAGAGAGAAAACATTCTCTCAGTCTCTCAAAGAGAGAAAACTGGTCAATCAATGGCCATGACTCATCCAGACGGCCTACACTGACAAAAGATCTACAATTAGCTGTACATGGCTTCAGGGTAAATGCTGAGGGGATTTAACTGACCTTGTCAGATACGACAGTTACATTTTTTGTTATATAACTCTTGCTTTATCTTGGTCTTGACCACTCAGCAAAAAAGTCTACCACAAGGTATAAAAAGTAAAGCCAGATTAGTGTGCTGAGTTGTAAAAGACTCAAGCCAACAACTTCCAACATTGCCAGTTGTGCTGATAACCCACTACTATTATGGAATATTGCACTTTATATACAGATAATTTCTCTTAGTTCAATGAGAAGAAAGGTTTGTGTTAATAGAGTTTGGACAAAATATCATGTTTGCATCTTGTACTCTGAACAACTTCTATGAAGACAACAATATGCAATGTATTAATTATTGTAACTGTCCTGCTAACCTGTTGTTAAACTGTCTCATTGCTATTTCTCTCTCAATAAAATTAATAAAAAATAATAATTAATAAAATTAAAATAAAAGTACCTTCTGGACTTGTAAACCCCACCCTCCAAAATACATAAATGTATAAAAATATAATACTAGTACATGCATATCTTTGTTTACAACAGCACAATTTATAAAAGTAAGACATTAGAAACTATGTATATGCCCATAAACTGATAAATGAATAACGAAAATATGGTATCTATACCCAATGCAACATTACTTTTCCAAAAAGGTAAATTTTGCACATTCTTAGGCAAATGGATGCAACTTGAGATAATGTTAAAGGAAAAAGTGAGATGGCAAGCATAAATATCATGTGGCTTTTGTTATTGTAAAAGACATAAAGAGGAAGTAGGGAGAAGATTAAATAATTCTTCAAGTTATCTATTGTCTGTTATTTCAAAAGTATTTTAAGATACGTGCTCATTTGTTTCATTTATGCTGCCAGTTTCTTTTTGTTCATTGAAAAGAAACTTTTGTCCTTTTGTTTCTTCTTTGCAAGAGTCTATTCGTCCACCACCTGTACTTGGAGTAACATTTTGGGCCACTGTTTTAAGATATTGATACACAGGGTATTAACATGTCACTCTCCAATTATTTTGTTGCGGAAATTGGGATTCTTTTTATTAAAGTAAGAATAACACCTTTTGTATTTTTTCAGTATCTACGTGTATTACATTAAAATCTGAAAGAATACTATTTCACTAAATTATTTTGAAGTAAATGGATTCAGTTAACATTTTTCTTCCCCACAGATAAACAAATTTATACATATATATTTATACATTATATATATACACATATATATATATACATATATATATATATTTATACATTATATATATACATATATGTATACATTATATATATACATATATATATTTATACATTATATATATACATATATATACATTATATATACATATACATACATATATATATATATATATATATATATATATATATATATAATTGCTTTGCTGTGTGTAGAGGTGTGCATAGCCTTCAAATACCTCCAGTCGTTGCTTCAGAGATTTGTTCATACTTCAACTGTATTTAAGTAAGAACTGCAAATGCCTTCAGATTTCAGCTAACCAGAGGTATGAAGGTTGGGGAAGAAAGGTGAATGCCATTTAAATGTATGTCTAATGAATAGCCAAGGCCTTTAATTTTTCATTTCCATGTGTTTTGGTTTCACTTGTGTTTTAGGATTCAATTCTTTTATCTGCAGAAATTATATGGGAAATCATAAATATAAACTTTTTATTTATTCTAACAAGAGATGACTCGCATACATAAAACAACTTCAAAATAGTTAACTTTGATCCGGAAGATAGCTTAGAGGCATAAGCACCTGCCTGGCAAGCACAAGGTCCTAAGTTTGATCACTAGTACCAAAAAAAGAAATAAAAAAAAAAATAGTCAACTCTGATATATATCATACATCTAATAGATTAAATAGATTACATTATTTTTTAGAAAATTAGCCTGGTTGATTTTTGGTGAATTTATTGCATTGTCTATAACAAAAATTTGGTTGTTTGTGATATTTGATCACTTTCTCTTTATTTGTGACTAATCATCTGACCACAAAATCTTGTTAGAAAGATAATGGTTACAACAGATCTGCACTAGAACAAGATGACTTTTAATAAAAATTCTTGGTTTTATGGTCTCAATCAAGACATTCATTTCTCTGAAACTCGGTGTTGTTATCCCCAAAAATGAAGTGAAGACTGTTTCTCCTGCTGCTGTTACTACAGAGAACAAATGAAATAAGCTCTATTACTGCACTTCATTTTTTTTTTTTTCCACTGAGTGTTTTCCTAGCCATTTAAAATCTTCTATACAAAAGTACTGAAAATCATGTAAGGTCTGTTGCTCTTTAAAAATTAAGTAAATCGCAAGCCAACTGGATACAACTCTCTATTTCTTCAATAAAACCATAAAATGAGGGGAGGGGGACTAGTAGAATTTTCTACAAGAAAGTTAATGTGTGCCTAATACTATGCCCTTATTTCACTGTATTCTTCTATTCCTTGGTCAAACAAAACAAAAACAAAAAAAAAAAAAGAGCATTGTATTTAAGACTTCAATATTTCACAGATACGTGTTCATGGCTTTGTGAACAAGCTTGATAAATACAGAGTGACATCAAGACAGAAAAATGATGCCGACTGCACTGAGCATTTCTGTGGCCCAGCGTCGTCTTTCCTAGCTCTCCCAAACTTGGAAGCTGTGTCTGAGGGGCTGCCGCACAGGCTGGAAAAGCCTGTGTTCCAGATCTACGTTGCCTGTTTTAAATCCTAGCTCCCTCAATTTTGCACCATAACATCAAACATATTATTTAACCCCAGTACATCGCAAATTTTCTTACCTCAGGTGCATTAAGGTTATAAACAAAGAAGTTAATAGCTTCACAGGGTTATCATGAGGATTAAATAAGTAAACACCCTTATAGCTCTTAGGCTACAAGCTGGCCCAGAGTCAGCACTTAATAAATAATAATTGCTCACAGTTTTTAAAGCAATTATTAGATGTGAACTCAGAAAATTATAGCTCATTAAGTAATTTGCCCCATAGAAATGGAAAAATGGAACAATGATTCAGATTTTACTGGCTCACCTTCACTAAGGCTCTAACATTTAAGTTTTTAACCATGTATGTACCAAGCTGTATGGACAACTGGACTCTACAGAAGGCGTGAAGTAACAGCCAAGGTTCATATCACAGCGTTGCAAATAATTAAGAATGTAGCCACATTAGATATTCCTGTACTTAAAATTATTTCAGCCCGTCACAGAAAACCCTCATATTGTCCGTATTCTGTTTTCTTCCCTCTTTCTCTTTCTCTCCCTTTCCTCCTCCTTCTCTCCCCTCCTTCTCCCTGTCTCTCTCTCTTATCAATTCACTAGCATATGCTGATGATTTCTTATGCAAGCTGGTTTTGCTTCTACTTTCCTTCCTTGCCCTTTCTGGCTGCTTCTTCAGGACGTCATCCGCCCCTTCTCTGGCTTTTACTTACACACAACTTCAGAGGTCAGCATGCAGACTGATTCCTCCCACTGGTGATGTAACTTCTATGCAAGCGAGTGTGCTAGACATTGGATTTTATCCTCTTTCCCATTTCTAGCATTTCATAAACCGGAAGCAGAGATCCATTCAGATCTTAGCCTTGGCTAAGGCTAAGAGTTCCCCAAATTCCATGAAAAAGGTGCTCAATACTTTCATTAAACTACGTGTACAGCACCTATGGATGGTATATCAATAAACCGAGGACTGTTCGGTAGGGATTCTAGGAAGCCTGTTCTTCACATGTGCTTCCCAGTAGTAAAAGTTGGAATGAGGCAATGAGCAGTTTATCTGATAGAGGGAGATTCACTCCTTAAGAATGAGGGTTGAGAGTGAGATACAATCACCAGCCAATAGTGCTGTCTTATTAAGCCAGTTATTAGTAAAGGCAACTGAAAAATTACAGCACTGAGGGAAAACACTCTAACATGTACTCCAGAATTCTCTCTCTGCAGTGGCCCCTCTTGGTTGAAGGCTTTTCTTAGAGAAAGCTGGCAATTTCTCAGTGAGAAATTAACAGATTAACATCTCTGATCTATTTCAAAATAGGGCAAGGTGACCTGAGGACTGTTTTCCTAAGAAAGCCTTCAGACATAGAAATGGAGATTGCCACAGTTAGAGGTTGGACTGAAACGTACCAAGAGATACCAGCATGACTTCCATCCACACCTGTAAGGAGCACTTCTTGCGTAGCCTCACTCCTGAGAGCACATGTTCTGGGATTTCCTTCTTACCTTTTCTTTCATTATTGCTTTTATTAGTGATGGTGTACTGTATTCTGACTACTTTGCCAAGAACTGGAGATGTGAGAATGAACAAGATAGAAATGGCCCTTGTGGTCATGGAAAAAGTTCTCCTTCTTTTCCGCTCTTTCTTTTTCCTTTGTCTTAGTTCACTCAGGTTTCTGTAGCAAAACGTAAAACCCAGATTTTTACATTTGTCTTACAAACAAAAGAAAGTTATTTCTAAACATGTTGGATCCCAGGAATTCCAATATCAAGGCACTGGCAGATTTGGGACAAGTCCATTTTCTTGATAACCGTACTTTCCACTAACACGGCAGAAGAGACCAGAAAGTTCTCAGAGGCCTCTTGATAAGAGCACAATGTTAGCTCAGTCAGCTTCCATTACTATAGCAAATATTTGAGACAATCAACTTATGATGGGAACTTAGGCTCACAGTTTTAAGGGGGCCCATCCCTGACCAGATGGACCCATTACTTTTAGTTCAGAGATAAAGCATTTCATCATAGGAGCACGAGTCATGCAAAAACCACTCACCTCATGGCCATGGCATACAAAAGAGGAAAGAAGAATAGATCTGGGTTCTGCTATCTGCTTTATGGACACAGCCCTGGAGACCTCCAACTTCACACTGGGTCCCACCTCTCACAGTTTCTATCACCTCTCCATAGTTCCAGGCTGAGAATTAAGCTTTACCCTTACTTTTCCCCAAAACAAAAATGTAGTAAGAACAGATTTTGGGTCACTGCAGAATTTCCAGCCTCAGTATATGTCGGTTGATAGAATTCCATTACATGACTCTTAAAACTAGTTATAAATATGAAGGTTGCTTTGGCTGGAGTATGAACTTTTTGAAATGCTCGAGGTTTATTCAGATTTTTAACCTCATAGCATATCTCTGGTGTTTAGTAGTATTCAATATGTTTCATAGATCTGAATTAAGTTTAGTCAAACTAAGTTCTTCTTTAGAATATATTGATCCAAAATGTACCAATAAATTGAAATCACATTTAATAAAGAGTGGCTGAAGGAATGAAAAATACTTTTGTTGAACAAGACAAGAGTTAAAGAGAGTTAGGGTGTTATATGTGAACACAGCACTTGTGTTCAAATGTTGTTGGTATTTAGCATTGGTACTGATTTTGATAAAATACATTCTAGCTCTGAATTTGAGAAAGTAATCTGATGTTCTGATACTATCAGAGAGCGACAAGTGAAAGTTGCCCATCGCGGAGCGCCAAGAGAGGTCTAAAGAATACATTAGAAAAAAAAATAACAGTGTATATGTAGTTGATGTCATTGCCTACATACTGAGATTCTGATTCTTTTAGATTGTGAAAACTAATGCATTTCATTATTCTGTGTAAACCAATTTTACAGAAGAAAATTTTCTGAAAGAAAATTATCCCTACTTCTCTCACAAAGAGGTTGTGTTGTCAACTAATAGTTGAACCGCTTCATACTCTTACAAATAGGTTTGAAAGCATTTGCTAAAATGCTTTCAATAAATAGGTGAAATATTGTTATACTCCATTTTACACACAAGAAGATAGATGATTGTAGAGATTAACTCATTTGTCAAGAGCTACTTTCTCTTAGTTCAATGAGAAGAAAGGTTTGTACTAGCATTGTTTAGACAAGACATCCAGTCTACATCTTGTACTCTGAATAATTACTACAAAGACAATAATATACAATGTATTAATTATTGTAACTGTCCTACTAACTTGTTTTGAAATAGTTTCATTACTATTTTTGCTCATTAAAATTAATTAAAGAAGAGTCATAAGTGTAGTAATTAATGAAAATAGAATTAGAACTCGGGTTTTTGTATCTTCTTGTCCAAAGTAACCTGTCCTAAAACACCACACAACTTCTACTACTACAGATGAGGAAAGAAAAAATTCAACTACACGTGCAAGTAATAACAGAGAGTCTTCTTACCTGAAGAGGAATTCTAACAAGTCTGTGGTAATTCATAGGTAGGATCTAATAAGGGGTATGGTCAAGAGCAACAAACAATGAAAAATAAAACTAGATTTGGAGCACAGGGCTCCAGCATCTCTACATAGCCATTTGCCCCACAGAATCTAACTGCTGTTTCTAGAAAGAATTACAACGATGCTTTTATGTTCCTGGCCAGAAAATGTTTATAAATCATAATGCGCCATTTGCTAGTGATGCTACCTTATGAATATTAATAGATTAGGAAGTGACATTGGCTTTTGTTGAAAACCTTGAGTGACCCTGTAGGCAGACACAATAAATGATTGCTTTTATTGCAGTGTCCTCTAAATATTATTAAAACTCTTCATAGTAGGTAATAAATAAAGGCAAACGAATATTTGATTTATAGCAATTACAGTACAGATGAGATGGATTCATGTGCTGCACTGTAATGAAGATAATAGCCCGAAACACATGAGAAAGAGTCGCTCAGTGAAATATGAGCTGATTTGCATGATCTAAGTCCCTCGAGTAACCTGTAATTGGCTATTATGAAATGGACTAAGGATGATTTGGACTAAAAGGCAGTACCAAATTAGCATAATATAATCTTTGTGGATATTTTTATTTTCAACATGAAAATATTTCTCTGGTCTATGGACTCTCTGCCCCTGTATCTAACATGTGGGGTTATTCAGCTGGAAAAGACCATTCTTATCCAGTCCCTCAAAACATTTTATTTGAAAATTGGCACCACTTCAACTTTATTCATAGGAAACATTATAGAAAATTGCTTTCTTTTAGCTTCAAGATGTACTACATTACTTCATAAGACTCCTTCCAAGAAAAGAGTTTGAGAGTAAGGCTGAAACCAGCCCTGCCGAATTGCCAAAGAGAGTCAAGGTATATGTGTGACTTAACTTATCCAACAAAGCAAATTTATGTAACTTGTATAGCGACGTTAGAGATTTCAGGAAATGCCTAATAAAAATGTGGCTGTTGTTTTTTCATTGCTTGCCTAAGTATACATTTCATTCCTTCAAGCAGAGAACCACACCAAAGCAATAACTGTGTGAAATATATATAATTAGCTGCCACTTTTTAAGAACAGAAAAGAGAACCGAGCCAAGATAGTATTTCTGTGCCTAGATTGTCGTGCTTTGGAAATCTCCCTCTCATTATCACACAAATAACCCAAGGGATAGAGTTAGTTCTTGTGACAAGGCAGATCATCAATGTTTAACTTGCGCTACTGTTACAGTGGTCATAATGGGAAAAGGTATACCATAATTAAGAGCTATAGCCAACTAATTAAGTCAAATTACATCTAATTATAAATCCTATAATCTATGCCAAATCTAGCTGTTGATAGCTAAGGGAAAAGTAATACAGTTTTAATTAACCTCCATTATGGATTGCTGCTTTTTTAATTCAAAATATTTTTTGCAAGATAAGCAACTGTATCCCTCCTCTAAGTAACATTTAGTTTAGAATTACAGAAGTAGTGAGAAAAAAGCTATTTTTGAAAGAAATTTTGCCTTTTAAAATTTACACACGGATTGTGTTAGTCAATGAGTATTGCTGGAAAATGTAAAAGGAAATTACAAAAAATGCCGATGTTAAATAATTAGCTAATGTACTGTAATAAAATATTCCTAAAAGAAATTTTAAAAGATACTTAAAAACTATAAATGGTCAACAATGGGCTTATTAAATAATAAGATGGAAAATAAGATACACATAAGAGAAATTTTGAAGTTATATAATCTCCAGGTAAGTTAAAGAGGGAGCAATTATTAACTATTGTTAAATAATTCAGCAGTAAAACAAATTGCTGAGCAGTAGTTTTGAATATTCTCCATGGACCTGGAAATTGTTACATTAAAAATATTAGTTTTAATATAAAGGATTTACTAATCACAAAGACAATTAGTGTTTCGTATTACTCTGAAGGAAGCTAGGAAACTGTCATGTTTGTAAAAGAATTAAAAACAAAATTCTGGAGACTATTAACATGAATAATAATTCTAAATGTCTCTTTCCTTTATAGTGTGGCTTGATAATCTAAAAAAATATAAAAATCTAATCTGGATCAATGGCATATTTATTTTAAAATTAATCTATTTTGAAATACAATGTATAAGCTTACCTTAACACAGGTAAGAAATGTGATAACCTAAATGTGATGGGATTACAGAGATCCAACAGTGAGATTCTCAGAAGTTCATGCATCACTGCTCCTAGAATAATATGACAAGAGTATTACCCTGAGGCCTGGGATTTTGCAAATGGTTTGTTCCAGAGACCAGTGCCTGAACAGGATGTTGTGTCCATGCATTTATTAAATAGGCATGTATTGGCCATCTATGGCATGTCAGCTGTGGTGATAGACAGATGCTTTGCAGAATATAAAGAATAGGAAATAGCTCATGATCACAAGAAACTTACAGTACAAAAGGAGAGATAGGACTCAAAGAAAAATTAGCAACATGAAATGAATAAAGAAATAATTCAACAGAGATACTAATAAAATGTTACAGCTTCAAGAAGGCAATAATCATTTCTTAGAAAGGATACATTGCAAGATTGTATAAAATCTGATTATTTTATTATCACAAACAGTGAGCAGGATTTGGATAAGAAAAGATTGACATTGATAATGATTTGCAAATCAAGTGGGAACAATGCATTTAAAGAGATTTATAATGAAAATTTTGTTATTTACCTATTGTTGTTCGATTTGATCACATGCATGCATCGTTGCAGTTTCAGTATCTATAGAAGAGGCTGGCAGTTCTCAAACAGTATTACTCCATTGCAGAGCTAATACGTTTATTGCATTATAAGTTTGGCTCTAGTGAGCCTTTCCTCTTGAAGAATACAGCCATTGCTGTTTTATACTCTATCCTTTCTTTGGAGGCAACTGAAACCCTACTTTTTTATTGCCATCTATGTAGTGTACGAAGTTGAATTTTCACTTTAGAACTCTCTTGAGTTACTGATCAAATTTCAGTTGCCTACTAGATATCTCATAAGGCAAAGTGCAATTATCTAAAATGAATTTGTAACCTTTCTTTCAAAATGTGCCCTTCCTCTGTACTTCCTGACTCAAAAAACAGCAACAGTATCTCCAGCAACAGCTATGCAAATCAGAGACCCCAGAACCGTGTTGACTGGCCACTTCCACAACACGTTGCAGTCTCTGTGCTGCCGGAGTGAGAGCGACATGCTAGCGACAATTCAGCCAATCACTTCCAATTGTCTGGCTTTGAGTTTTACATCTTTCCAATTTACCCAATTCACATCTACTAAGACAGCAGCATACCGCTTCTCATTGTCCTGCCATTCACATGGACAAATACTGAAAATGTATTTCTTTCAGGTATCAACTTCTGCCTTGTTCCAGCTAATCCCCCATACTATAAGTTACAATTTATACCTCTTCTGGGTACCGTATCTAGAGGCTTTCACAATGGTTCAGCGCCTGACCTACCGTCGTAGGCTTTCCTACAGCACTGCCTCTAACAAAACTAGGCTATCCCGAACCCCAGGGAATAGAATTGTTTACCTCTATACCAAGAAGGTTGGGAAGGCCCCCAAATCTGCGTGTGGTGTGTGCCCGGGCAGACTTTGAGGGGTTCGAGCTGTGCGGCCTAAAGTTCTTATGAGATTGTCTAAAACAAAGAAGCACGTCAGCAGGGCTTATGGGGGCTCCATGTGTGCCAAGTGTATCCGCGACAGGATCAAGCGTGCTTTCCTTATTGAAGAGCAGAAAATTGTGGCGAAAGTGTTAAAGGCAGAAGCACAGAGTCAGAAGGCTAAATAGAAGACGAAGCTGTTGCAGTAATAAAAGATGGGAAGGCTTAAAAAAAAAAGTTACAATTTACACTTCTAAATTCAATCTCATCATGTATGATATTGTTGTATAATTTCCACACCTAAAATCTTCCAAAGGTCTTCAGAGGGAGGACCATATTTCTTAACAAGGGCCCCAAATCTTTTGTGACCTGGCCTCCTTTTAGTTCTTCAGCTTCATCTTAAGATGGCTGTCCCTCATCATCAAAGATAAAGGTTTTGGTCAGGTTCTTAAACTGGACTTTCTCCTTCCTGGACTACACACTGTTGGAATTTCGGCTTGCTAATCTGGTGTGCTTTCACTGCTTCCACTGCCTTAATTTAAACTGATTTACTTCTACTTCTTTCCTTCTGATCTTAGCTCAGGTATCCGTTAATTAAGAAAAGTGTCCATACCACCAGTATATTTCTGTTATAACATTTTTTTAAAGCTAAGAATATTTGGTTAAGACCCATTTCTTATAAGCTGTCTATAAATGTATATAAACCTAAGATCAGAAAGAATAGGACATAAGTCAACAAAGGAGTAAGCAGATTTAGAAGTTAGTAAGGGATTGAAAGTCATCTGCATAAATAGAATCCATCTTAGCAGCACAGGGATTGGTATTACCCAAAACATTCCATAAAAGGCATATAAAGAGACATGAACTCATTTATACTTAACCAGAAAATCTCAGGACTCAGAGTCAACAAGCATTGTGGAAGCAAGATGAAGAGAAAGGATGGAAACAGCAGGTTATTTGAAAACATTTATTTCATGTGTTACGCAAGCAACAGAACACTTCTGCACTTGGCACACACTAGACTATCCAACAAGGAAGCCTCTCTCTCCCTGCAGAGGAAATAAGAGAGGTTTTCTCTATAAAAGTTGGACCAGAAAGTCCATATGCAGACATACCAGACACAGTGGCGTTTATCTAGGATGAAGCCCCGCACAAATAATGAGAAGAGGTAGAGAGTGTGAGGGTAGACTCCTGGACTTCCAGAGCCCTTTCCTCTTTCTCCACTCAGCCACCAGAGTTCAGGCAAATGTGGAATGTATAGAACCGCTACCATGGAAAAAGCTGCAATATTCTTCTCTGCAAAATAATTCGGCTCCAGACAGAAAGACTACAAATGCTGAAATTTGTGAGTCTCTGGATAAATTTTATTTCTACAAACTGATATTACTAAAAGCTTACCAGTCAATGCATCAAGCCCCCACAAACAAAGATTCCAGTCAAGTTTTTGATGCCTTGCTCTTAACTGTGAAAAACAAAACGGTTAAAGAGAATGCCTGCAACACGAAACA
>PVJA010027194.1:0-28848 GCA_004027025.1 Myocastor coypus
GCCCTTCTTATTCTCCAATTGTCGGTCTGTTAACTTACATTCTCAACCCTCCAGCAGAAAAGCTTTGTGATACTATTATTCTATAACATAGATACTGGGCTTATCATCACTGGCTTTCTGAGTATCAAATACCTTTGACTTAGCTTGTAAATGATATTTTCTGACCATCATTGATATTCCAATAACTTTCCATACAATGGATCACACATTATTTGTAAGGACTTGGTGTGTGATGCATGTCCTGAGCCCTCCTCAATACCCCAGCTTTCTAAGTCTCATTCCCCTCACCTCCTCTCTTGCTCCTCTCTCTCTCAGCTCCTTGCCTATGTACTGAACACCTTATTATTTCTTACATCTGGACATTTCAGGCTCCTTTCTAGTTCTTCACAAAAGCTGTCACCCTCTTGTGCACTGTGAACACTAGAAAACGCTCCTTATGTCTGACCACAATTTGGTGGCCACTCTCCCACCTCCCTCTCCTCTCCCTCCCCTATTCTCTGCAGTCTCTAGTAAGTACTATTTTCTCAGCTTCCATATAGCAATATTTGTCTGTCTGCGTTTGGATCATTTTACTTAATATTCTTAGTTCTACCCATTTTCCTGCAAATAAATTGGATGAATTTTTTTACTTTCTTTATTCCTGCAACTCCTTTTCACGTTTGGCATTGTATTTTACTGTCCTCATCCATGTCCCCAGGTGACACTCAAACACTTAAACTGAAAAGAAAATCAAGGGGCAGTTTGCTTAATTGCTATTCAGTAAAAAATGTCTTATACTATTGATAGTGCAGAATAAAGATCTCCAAGATACACAGAACCCATGTGCAGTCACTTTGCATGGCAAAAAGGAGAGTGTAGATGTGACTTGAGCAAGCACTTCAAATGGGGGACTATCATGGATGACACATGTATGCCGATCACCGATCAAATATGTAAGATGAAGAAAAGGGTCACTTTCAGAGAAAGGGCTGTGACAGCAGAAGGCCCAATGACAGGAAACAAAATGGAAGAAACTGGGCATGTGCACAGCTTCTTGAACCTCAGAAGGCAAGGAAAGATCTTGCCTGGGCTCCAAAAGCAAAACACTACAGCCAACACTTTCATCTTAGCCTTGTAAGACTCATCTCATGTTTCTGACTTCTGGAACTAGAGAGCCCAAGTACATGGCTTTAAGCCCGTGAGCTTCTCATAATGTGTTAAAATCAGCAATAGGAAACTAATGTAGGCTCATGAGTACTGTTGCTGAAGGTTGAGAAAAGCAGCTCCAATTAACAGTTTGTTTCGTAGCCGGGCGTGGTAGCTCACGCCTGTAATCCCAGCACTTGGGAGGCTGAGGCAGGAGGATTGGTGCGAGTTTGAGACCAGCCTGGGCTACAAAAGTGAGTGCAGGACCAGCCTCAACTGCATAGCGAGACCCTGTCTCAAAAAGACAAAAAAAAAAAAAAAACAGTTTGTTTCGTCAGTATCCAATACCACCTTCCTGCACAGTTTGGTATAAAGCAAAGAACCACGTGCAATGTGACTGACTCCCACAAGGTCACAAGGATAGGACTCCACACACAGGACTTCCCAGCTGGATCAGTACCCTTTGCGTTCCAGTGACAGGACACTAGACAATAGGCAATATACTTTAAAAAGATGTTTCTGTGATCCACAATTCTGGTAGATGCAAATGCCAACAAGCCTGGCACTATCATCCTGGCAAGAGATCCCTGGCTGCATAGCATCATCATAAAGGAGCAGGAAAGGAACAGGCCAGGTGCAGAGGAGTGTGGATGATAATCTGGTCCTGCGAGAATAGCATCAGCATCTTTGTTACCTAATCCCTTCCCACGTTCCGCCTAATCGCCTCTAGAGCCCCAACACCTCAACACAGCCACACTCCCACCACCAGAACATTCTCAGCACGCTCCAACCCCACACACCACTGCATCAGCCAGAGCAAACACGACGTGCTTTCCTTGCTCCCTGTGTCATTTCTCTAACACTGAGGGCCTTCTTTATGTGTCCAGTTTGACTAAGAGCGTCAAAGAGAAGAGGCATGGGGGTACTTCAGATTTTCTGGGAGAAATAACAATTTCAGGAGAATTACACTGGTTCCTGCCATATTCATAATCCAACTTTTTCATTCAACACCTAAAAGTGAGCCAGAAAAAATAAATAAACAAAGTAAAAGTGAGCCAGGGTAATTCCAGAAAGTTAATGTTAAAGCTTTCATTTTTAGTTGAAAAGGAAAGGAAACATTTAAGAAGATAGAACTAGTATGATACAAAGGTTTGTTGTTTTTTTTTTCAGGGAGAAGGCAACACACATTACCAAGGAAAAAATGTAATGTTCATTCACTTCAAAAGTACTAATGGCAGTGCTGAAGTTCGCTAGGAAGGACAGCAAATGCTGAAGATGCTTTAAGAGTTGAAATCCATGGGGGGTGAGGCATAAAGTAAAATAAAATAAAATCCACAGGGGGGGAATAATAACAACACCTCTCAGAGATATTTTCAAAATATAATTTTATAGAATTTTATTTCTTCGGGGCCTGGCGGGATGGCTCAGTGGTGTAAAGCCCTGCTTGGGAAAGCTTGGGCAGACTCACGGACCACGGTTCGATCCCCGGCACCACATGATGCGCCAGCCCTGCCCTCGGGGTGGGCTGAGCCGGCCATAAAAATGAGTGAATAAACAAACAAAGGTTGTGAAACAAGAAAATAAATAAATAAAATAGAATTTTATTTCTTCAAATTATTACACAAGAACAATTTATTCTATTGTTTATAACCCACAGATGTATAATTTCAATATTACTGTAATAGGGAGTTTGTGAAATATTTTGTTATGCTTTAAATACACGCACCAAGATTTTACTTGCTTTGGAATTTGTACAATATATGTAAATGTATAAAAATAAAAAATATTGTAAAATAAAAAAAAGAAAAAGAATGATTTGTTCTTTAAAACCATTAAGCCAGTAGTGACAAACCTACAGGATATAATGTTGTTTTTAAGATATTAAGGTATGAATTGTCTTCTCTAAGCAAAAATATCAGTATTCAGATTGAGTTGCAGTATTGGCGCTTTGTGATGCGTGTGTTCTAGGTTGCAGTCTAACTCTACAAAGTTCACCATCACTATATTAAATGAACATTTCAG
This sequence comes from Myocastor coypus, assembly GCA_004027025.1. Lineage (NCBI taxonomy): Eukaryota > Metazoa > Chordata > Mammalia > Rodentia > Myocastoridae > Myocastor > Myocastor coypus. Next base: position 3,148 of record PVJA010027194.1, read on the forward strand.
TACCATAAAATAATACCAAGCAAATCGCTACAGCTCATACATGACATCCTGTTTTATAAACAGAAAAACTGAGGCAAGCATAGACAAAAGTCGTCCCAAGGTCACTGCTCTGTGGTAGCACAGGGATCTGTCCTACCCAGCAACTTAAATGCCTGGCTTCTACCTTGCAGCTTGGTGTGTGCAGGGTTTCCTGAGTCCTAATGAATAATCATTATAATAGGAACATCTTTAGCACTCTGAAAATGCTCAGAATGACATTTCCTGAGAATATGAAAAGAAAATCATGTGAAAAATAATCTTTAGAACTCTATTTTCATCAAAAAAGTCAATATATGTTAACACATCTGGCACAGCATATCCTAAGTCTAACTTGATTACAACATTAAAAGTTGAGAATTATATTTTAAAATATGCATAGCCATTTTTAAAGGCAAAAGGTGTCAGGTGTGATAAAATATAGCTGACATTTATGGAAACTGTAAAATAAAAGATGCAGGAGGAAATGCAAAAATGTAAAATAACAATCTAGATCCAAGAACACTTAATAAATCCATTTAATGACATGACTGATTTTAATTTCTAATTTCAAAGATGAATCATAGGATTATAGGACCAAAAGAACCCTACAAAATCCCCAAATGGAGACTATCTAACATTGATGTTGCCTTGGCTTTTTTTTTTAGTCTTTTTAGTTTTTGTAGTTTCTTACATTTTGGTGCTGAAGAGTAAACCAAGGGCTTCCGGCTCGCTAGATAAGCATTCTACCAGTGAGCTAAGCCCCCAGCCCCTTGTCTAACATTCATGGTACAGCAGAAACTCCACTGTGAGATTAATCCAACCCCACACTGCCTGTGTACGTCACCTCCCGGCAGCATGTCATTGTCCCCATTTATCATCAGCAAGCCAGGGTCACCTAATCAATCTAGGCAGCAAATATAAACCAACTCCTCAAGATGTCTTTATCAGGAATTATTACCTTTAAAGCAAAATGGTCCCTAAAATATTCACAATCAAACCAGAACTTTGATACAGGGAAACAGACAAGGTAGTCTGGGTTCTTAAATAAATCCAATTTGAAAAAAAAAAAAAATGAACTAATAACCAATGAAGTAGGAATAGCCCAATAGCACTATTAAGTAATTAATGTTAACCTTAAAAAGTATTTAACGCATGTCACAAATCTTTACCTATACCATCTCCTATATACTTTTTGCCACTTGATGGTTTCAACTTAGCTTTAAACAAAATACAAATACAACTTTTGGAATCTTGAAATCTTTTTTTTTTTTTTTTTTTTTTTGTCTTTTTGAGGCAGGGTCTCCCTATGCAGTTGAGGCTGGCCTTGAGCTCACTTTTGTAGCCCAGGCTGGTCTCGAACTCACACTAATCCTCCTGCCTCAGCCTCCGGAGTGCTGGGATTCCAGGCATGAGCCACCACGCCCGGCTTCGGAATCTTGAAATCTTGAATTTAATTTAAAAAAAAATCAAGAGCAAGTATCACTTGTATGTATTAATCTTATTTTCTACATGACAAAACAGAAAATCTTCATAGCATCACTCTAAGTACCCTCTCACTATAACTACACTTCTGGCAAAAGAACTCAAAGAGTAACACTCAGATTTGCTGAAGTCACTATTCCTCATTCCAGAATTGTTGTCAACCACATTGACAAAATTGCTTTCCTGTGGTTAGGTAGCCAAGATATAAGGCTGGCCCTGTGCTGAACTATCTTACAGTGGCATTTGTCAAAAGGCACTTGTACCCCACAGGTCTACATCATGTGTCAATTGGTGGCATGATGCCTATAAGAACATACGTTATCCTTACCCACATTTTTCCACCTATGACTCTATCAAGTCACTATCCATTGCTGGTCTGGCCAATTTAGTCACACTTTCAGGATAATTTATAATTATTTTTAACTAAACTACTCTTTACATCCAACCTTTTACATACTACCATAAAAGCTCAAATAAAAACAGCAGTGCTTAGCTGAAGGGCGTTTGAAATCAAAAGAAATTCTTTTTTAAATCAGTTTTTAAAGAATGAACTTGAAAGAGCTGAGTTTGAGATCTGGGTTGTCTGCTTACAAGAAGAATAAACTGGGGCAAGCTGATGTTCCTAACTAGAATGTTCTCATTTCTGAAGGAGAAAAAATAATACTTTGTAGAATGATAACATAATCATATGTTTTGTAGATTTATTGTACCAAGTAAATTAAGATCCATTAATCTTTATTTCTTTTTATTTCCATTAACCTTTATGATCATACTAGATCCAGGTGATTAAAAAGATTGATTAAGACATGGTCTCTGAACCTGGAAACTTTAGCCAAAAAGGAGGCTGGTAAGCAAATCATTCCAAGATGTGTGTAAGTTCAAAGTTAGGAACATCTACAAGATACAACAACAGCCCTCTGACTGCAGGATTACCCAGGAATAGCTGGTGCCCCTCAGACTGATGATGTGGGAAGAAGCACTCAAGACAACAGGAGCAGGAAAGGTACACAAGTCAGAAACAGGTCAGCACAATCTGGAAATTATAAGAAATATTAGATTTCCAAGGCAGAAAATGCAAAACATATGTTGTGGAAGATCATGTTAGAATGATAGACAGTACAGAACTTCTATGCCAGTCAGTGGTCCTACATTCTGTCTGCATGTTAGAAATCTTTGAAACATTAAAAAAAAAAAAAAATCCAATGCCCAAGCTTCAAATTCAGACCTTCTGGTTCATTTCATCTAGTATGGGCCCCAGGTATCAATATCTTTAAAGAGTTACCCGTTGACTGTAAGGTATAGCCATACATTGAAAATCACCATTCCAAACCAACCTAAGAAATGGATTCTTTATCCTGAAATAGGATGTAGCAGTAAAGAACTTGTGACACCAAGGTGTTCAATAAGCAAAAGTCATCCATTTCCTTTACTATTTGGTATTGTTGTAGGCAACTAAATTAGATAGAAATATTACAGGCAGTCCAACAGGGCTGGGCCCCCAAGGAGACAGCAGGGAAGACAAGATACTTGCAACTGTGAGAGACAGATGCTCCTGCTGTGGGCCCGAGCTAAAGACCAAAGATCAAACCAATGTTGACCTCCCTAAAGATAAGCATCCAGGATTGATCATTACCCTGAAGAAGCCAGGAAGAGTCACTAATCCAAATGCTACTGGCTGGCTACTGGATAAACTGTTCTATATTTGTGTCCACTTGTTATGTGACTCGCTTTCCCATTCATCCTAGATTTAATCAATTTTACCTGAGCAATGGTGCTTGTAATCTCATTGATTGACCACAGTTTTGTCCCACTTCATGACCACCTAAGCGAATTTCCATGTTCTCTACCTTAGACTGGCCTCACCATATGGTTTTACTCTATAAAAGTCCCTGGAGGAGATGGCTTCCAGGGCAACCCACTTGGATCCCCTTTCTGTCCTTCTCTTAGACTGAAGCTTTCTTTCCACCAATAAATATTCTGCTCTTAACCTCCATTTGTTCCTAAAATTCATTCTTCGGTTTTACAGAACATGAACTCATCCCAGGTACCTTTTAGACTGGAAGTTTCATTCCCCTGTATCATTATGGTTTGTGTCGAGTTGTTTCCCCAAAGCCTCATGCAGTCATGGGGTGGTTTCTGGAGCTTGCAATTCATTATTGTGAGTGTGGGTGCTGCACCCACCCTGACGCAGGTAATGTGCATTATTATGAAAGGTCAGGGAAGAGGCTAACTAGCTGCATAGCTGCTGCCCCTCCCTTTGCCCTCTGCTCTTTGCCACCACTGAATGGCTGCCCTCTACCTAATGTGCCACTCAGCCTTAGAACCAACCAAATATAGACTGAAACCTCTACTAACTGTGAGCTAAATAAACCTTTCTTTCTTTAATTCTGGATGTTGGGTATTTTGTCCCAGCAAAAAGAGAAAAGTAACTGAGACACTGTACATGACAGAATGTGTTTGAAACTATTAAAACTAATAATTTACTTGCTCAATTTCTACATATTCTTGTAAGTAAAATCTATGTTCTTTTGGCCATGTACTACTGCCTAAATTTTGTTGTTGAGTTCAACTAAAATGTTTCTGGGTTGGTGTGTGTGTGTGTGTGTGTGTGTGTGTGTGTGTGTGCGTGTGTGTGTTTACTACTGCAATATGAACTGAAGACATTTTTACTGAGATATATCCCCAGATCCTTTTTATGCTTTTTAAATGAAGATAGTTATCTAAGTAAGTTGCCCAGGCTGGCCTTGAACTTCTGTCCTTCCCACCTCACCTTTTCAAAGTATTAAGATTATAGGCATGCACACCATGCATGACCAAAAAATAAAAGGTTTTAACATTTTTTGGGGGGCGGGGGCATTAGGAAAAGCTGAAAAGAAACAAAAGGGAATTCAACAGTGGATTAGTGGCTTTCTCAGATAAGAGAGCTCAGGTTTCCAGAAATGTCTCTATAAGCACTGATAGCATGCTGCTAATGTCTCCCACAGAGCAGACACTCAGATATTTATTTTAAAAAGAAAAAAGAGCCATATATTAGAATTCTTATGGCATTTTTTTTCATTTATGTATCTGGTACAGTGTCTCACTACATAGCTCAGTAGCAATCCTCCTGTTTTCAGACTCCCAAGTGCTGAATTACAGACATGTGCCACCATACCCAGACTCTGTCGCCAGCTCAGTGCACCCCAGGAGTGGGGGCGGTGCAACATGTGGGACTGGAGACTGAGCCATTGTCCCTGCATTTGCCGAAGCAGGTGGTTAGTCCACTGAATTATCACGCCAGCCCCCTATGGTATTATTTTTTTATAGTATTATTTTTAAAGAGCTGCCCACAAGTCTAAAGTATGGCCAATTCCCATCTAGCAGAGCTTGTTTCCAAACCAAATTTTAATTCTCATTATTGACTTTATTTAATGTGAAAAGTTTTACCTTTGATGTAAACATAATCTACTGTTTGAGGATGCATTATGCCAAAATGAAGACCGTGTCACACAGATTTCAGGAACCACCCAATGAAATCATATACACTACATAAAAAAAAAAAAAAAAAAAAAAAAAAACTGGCCTTCCTGGATACGGCAAGCTCTCGAGCAGCACTCTGAATCTACCTTGCAAAATTTCACTTCCGAGGGCACTGAAACCCTTGATCCCATGATTCCCAGATGATGAGGTCCCTTTTCTCCGGAACACCTTGCCCCAATGAGGCAGAGGCTGCAAAGCTATGCCAGCGCTGGCACCAGTTCTCATTCTCTCATCTCTGTGCAGGAAGTCAGGCAGCCTTATTACCTATTTATGCTCCAGCTATCTTCTGTTCTATCAGTCCTTCCATCATCTTGGCCATTAACTGCCCATTACTAGACCTTCCATTTAAGGCCTGAACAAGAAAATGCTTACTCACATAATCCTAAAAGTCAAACCAGACCTTTAAGACACTTAGTAGCCTGAAAACAATACAATACAGAGTCCTACGGGGCTGTAATTAAATCTGGGTGTAAGACACCCCACATTCAGATACAACAAGCTCAGCAGACAGAATCAGTCCTGGGAGACTGATGTCCTTCCTAGGTACAGGAAATGCCTGGAGAAACAACAAATCTTCCTGGCCCCGTACAGCCTTGGTACTCAGTTTAGAGAGTAGTTAGGAAAACTTTCTAGGCTTCGTCTCATTGTCCTTACAAGAACTGAAAATAGTCACAATTACAGAGAGCTGTGGACATTTAAAAACTTGTTTATAATGAAAAGAATATATAAAATATATAAAAGCTTGCTGCAGAGAATAAAACAAAAAAATGAAAGGTAAATAAACACAGGTTTTTACAAAGGAGGGCCAGTGAGATAGCTCAGCAGTCTAAGTGCCTGCTTGGCAAGTACAAGCGCCTGGGTTTGATCCCTGGCACTGAGTCCAGGCACGGTTTTGCACACCTGTAATCCCAGTGCTGGAGAGGCTGAAAACAGTGGGATTGTTATGAGTCTGAGCTGCACAGTGAGACCCTGTATCAAATACACCAAAAAAAAAAAAAAATTAATAAAAGAGCAAAGAAGGAAATATAATTAAGTGACTAAGCTATCATGTTTCAAATGAAAAGTATTCAGCTCACCTTGAAATCAGACTTATTAAGGCAGACTTTGAAATAGAAATTGTCTTTGCCAGTTGGTCACAATTTGCCTGGAGGCAACATCAGAAATGGGCCAAGTCGGAAGAATCAAACTAAGACTGGGAAGCTCCTCACACCAATATTTACACCACCCAGGCCTCTTAACGTTAACGGTTTTTTGGTTTGGATTTTTTTTTTTTTTTTTTTTTTTTTTGCTGGCCGGTTACATCATGCTCACAGATACTGGTGTGTCTCTCCATTCAGGCTCACTTTCACTAGAGGGCCATCTCTAAATGTGTGCAAAAAGGAAACTCAGATATCTCACCAAGCAGAATCCCAAGAACTGTAGCAAAAATAGCCATCTTTTTGCTTCCAAGGAAGCTGAAAGGAAGACTGGTGAAGAAAAAACACACTAGTCATCTTAGTTACCAGGACAATGAAAAGACAGAAAGAAAGAGCATGTAGGTTGGTACGTACACATGCACATGTGTGCACATGTGTGCACACATGGGTGGGGGAGAGAAAGCAGACTGCTACCTCTAAGAAAACTAGGCCTTAAAATAGTGAGCTCTGAGCCAGGCGTGGTGGCACACGCCTGTAATCCCAGCACTCGGGAGGCTGAGGCAGGAGGATCAGTGCAAGTTCAAGACCAGCCTGGAGTACCAAAGTGAGCTCAAGGCCAGCCTAAACTGCATAGTGAGACCCTGTCTCAAAAAGACAAAAAAAAAAAAAAAAAATAGTGAGCTCTTTCAGTGCACCCATAGGTTAGAACATGGCAAGCAATTGTTAGAAGAAAAGGGGATAAGTTTCCCATTTTTTAAATTGATTGATAAACTGATTGATTGACTTGGTACAGGGTCTCACTATGCAACTCAGACTCATAGGGATCCTCCTGTCTCAGCTTTCGCAGTGCTGGGATTACAGATGTGCACCACCACACCTGGTTTCGGTGGCTGACCGGGCACTCCCAGGGTTCTGGGGTTGGCATGGCATGCAGTACAGGAATTTGAGTGCAGGTCCTTACACTTGCCAGGCAGGTGCTTAGACTACTGAGCTATCTCCCCAGCACACCTCCATTTTATAAAGACAGGTTTCACTCTATAGTTATCCTATATTTCAGGCAGACTCAAATCTATGATACCCTGCCTCAGCTTACCAAGTGCTAGGATTACAAGCATATGCTACATCCAGCTCAAAAGCTTTAATTGGTTTTCCATATATGACCAACTGGCATCTCTAAGCTATCTATAAATATAACTTCTTGCCCTTAGATTACAAGATAATTGGGCCAGGGATAGATATAGCTCAGCAGCAAATGTAAAGTCCTGAGTTTAATTCCCAGTACCAGGACAAAAAAAAAATTATAGGATAATAAACTTAAGTCCACACTCCAGACAAAACAAATGTCCAATAAGGAAGACAATATATACATATATAATCATTTTATTTTTTAATATTTATTTTTATTTTATTTTTTGTTTCAGAACTTTTGTTTGTTTATTTATTTTTATTTTTTTTTATTTATTATTATTTTTTCTTATTTCAGAACCCTTGTTTGTTTATTCATTCATTTTCATGGCTAGCTAGCCCACCCCAAGGGCAGGGATGGCGCAGCATGTGGTGCCGGGGATCGAACCGCGGTCCCCGAAGCCGCCCAAGCTTCCCCAAACAGGCGCTCTAGACCACTGAGCCATCCCACTGGGCCCTGTTTATTTATTTTTATAGCTGGCTAAGCCTGCCCTGAGGGCAGGGCTGGCGCAGCATGTGGTGCCAGGGATCAAACTGCAGTCCCTGCAGCTACCTAAACTTTCCTAAGCAGGCGCTTTAGACCACTGAGCCATCCTGCCAGGCCCCTATATAATCATTCTATAGACAGTATTCTACCTTCAAAAATACCTCAATCGAAAGTGATTATTCTTTCAAACATGTTACAAGGGAAAAAATTTAAGAGGTAACAAAGTAACTATCTCATTTGATAAAGGCAATGAATGAGATTCTAGAACATAGTTTTACTCGCCTTCCTATTTATTGGAACTAGTTAGTACAAGCCCCTGCCATCAAAGATCAAGTATGTCACCTACTGGATCTCAGCACTAAATACTTCCCCTAGAAAAGTGAAATGCCTGTTTAAGCTACACTGATTCTAAATAAGCTCTGAAAGCTGGAAATCCTAAGGCAGGCTACCACTAGGAAACAGCGAAACTCCCTAGTCACTCCCTCCACTGTACAAGTATATGTGTAGAGAGACATGAGCACCCACCTCACCAGGGAAAGCCTGTAGCCACTATAGCCTGAAAGCAAGTCGTCGTGTCCTCAACTGTGAGGAGCTGGAATCAGAAGGAACAACTGCTGCTCTACAGGAGGGAGACCAGACTAAGATTCTTGCTCCCCATTCTCCAGACATAAGGTATGCAAGCAGCTTCAGTGATGTAAAGTCACAACTGCACGCAGACCTCCCCTTAGTCCTAAAATACATCTTAATTCAAGGGAGAAAAGACCATAACTTTCCCAATTAGCTTTGTAATATGATATTGGCCTATAGGAAAGGAACAGAACCACTAATTCCTCCATTCTTTTCTACCCTGGCATGAACTCAACTCTTATCAACAGCAAGTTCACATTAAAAGGCTGGTGGAAGATGACTCCCATGGGGTCAGAAAAGAAAGAAACAACGTCATGCAGAGTCACTGCCTCATTAGGAGCCACCAGGCAGAGGAGAGCCAGTTGTTTCCATTTTCTTTCTTTCTTATTTTTTTTTGAAGACTTTTTAAATGCTTATTCAAACCATAAACCATGCCCTTGATATTTTATCAGATGAAAGATAGCAAATGTTTTAATTTTTTATGATTTTTTGATTTAAAGAGATGAAAAGGGAATTAAAATATAGTATGCTCATCTACCACTTCCCCACAAGAAATGTAAACATTACATACTACAAACATGTGCTAATAAGACAAACGACCACCCACACTCTCACTCTGTCACTCAGCCTTAACAAAAGCCCAGGTACACAGGGCTGGCTGCTGTTCTCTCTGTGCTGTGTGAGCCAGGTCTCTACACTCTTGGATGCACTTTTGAAGAAGCCAAGCAAACCAAAGGCTCTAGCGCTTACTGGGGGCACACTAGGACAGTTTGACAGGGCTCCAAGGATGTGACATGCAGAGTTGAAGAAAGGATTCCAACAAAGCATCTCAATTCTCTTTCAAATGACCAAGCCCAAGCATATTCATTCTGGGTTTTATGACAGTTTTTTTTTTGTTTTGTTTTGTTTTGTTTTCTGCTCTGAGGCAAATGAACACTGTAAAATATCAAGGTCACTTTTCACTTAATTATGAAGTGATCCCCTAGGAGCATTTCTCTATCTGCACGCAGTCCCTATAAAATTCCTGCACTGGGCTGCTGGCACAGGTTCCTGATGTAGAGTCCTCAAACTGGCATCTACACCAGGCATCCGCTGTCTCACTGCAGCTTTCCAGAGTGACTTACCACCTCCACAACCACTGCCAGCCCTGCACACAGAATGCCACGAGAATCACAGCTGATCTGAAAGCAAGATCTCTGCCCAGAGATCCTACTCTCGAGAAAGATGTGTCATACCAGTGGAGATGAATCTTTACGAGGAACATGCTCAAACTGCAACCCAAAACCCACTCATTTTTTCCATTTATTTATTTACTACTTGATACAGCATCTCATTATGGAGTTCAGACTCATGGTGACCCTCCTAGCCTCCCCAGCACTGAGATTACAGGCATGCACCACCATGCCCAGTTTTGGAGCCAGCACAGTGGTGTGCCTGAAGTGCTGGGGCAGCATGGCATGCAGTACCAGAAGTCAAACCCAGGTCCTTGCACTTGCCAGGCGGGTGCTTAGACTGCCATCTCCCCAGCCCCCACCTATTTACTGCAAAGTGCCAACACTGAGATTTCAGCTTGGAGAAAACAACTCATACATGAACAACTTTTCTCCTAAAAATGAACAATGTAAAAAAAATAAATAAATAAACAATGTGCATGCCATAGGCTCACTGTCATAGACTTGCCACCGCAATGTCATATGCTCATTATAAATGAGCCTATACCTAGACAGCAACTAGACTGGCTTGAGAAGTATACAGTCACATACTTTTGGGGTGCATCTAGGTGGGTCAAGACGGCACAACCTTAGAAGCTGCATCTAATCCTGGCCACCTGCACGCAGCTCTCCTACCCTTGCTGTGCCTCCCCTGCCAGGAGGTACGCAGCTTTCTCTACCAGGCACTTGGGTCCCAGCACTCAGTCTCTGAGCCAGCCAGCCATGGACTGAAACCACGAGCCAGGACAAATCCCCCTTTAAATTGTGCATGTCTGGAACTTTATCCCAGCAATGGAAAGCTCACTGGCACATCTCATAACTGTACAGAGCAATAATGTGAAGTCATGCTACACTGTTTTGCTTAAGAGAGTTTCCTCTCTGCCTTAAAACTGTAAACACTTACTTATGAAAAGCTGCACAAGATAGTTGTTAAAACCACATCGGCCACAGCAGATTTGATGTGTTCCAAGCTCTGTCATCCTAAACTGAGCAGTATCTGGCAATGCATGTAAGCTCTCTAGCCTCAGTTTCTGCTCTTATTACATAGCAATAAGAGCACCAACCTCTCAGTATGGTTGCAACAAATTGAAGAGGTGTAAAATGCACCATGCTTTATTAAATGTTAAACACAACACTCTGCTATATAAGCTACAAAAATCCAAGCAGGATGACACACAGCTGTAACCCCAGCACTCTACGAGGCTGAGGCAGGAAGACTACAAATTTGAGCTCAGCTCTGACTCAAAATAAAAATAAAAAGTACTCACAATATAGCTCAGTGAAAAGGTCCTGGATTCATCATAAGTATGGGGTTGTAGGAGGACGATCAGAATTGTTCCTGCTTTCCTTGTCACTTTTAGATATTAACCTTTCTTCCCCTCTGTGTTGGAGGTCCAGGTCTTCCAGCTACACCACAACCTACTCTCAACCCATACCTAGGACAGGCATAGAGTACCAGTGCTTGGCACAGAGTATGTGCTCACTTAGGGATTCACTGCAATTCTGACAACTGTTACTGATAATATGAAGAAAAGGTATTTGCATGTTTTTGGAAACACTCCCATATGTCACACATAATGCACGTGCCATCGGCATAAACATTCTACTTCTCCTGGGGGCTAATGTGATGGCTCAGTGGTCTAAAGTGCCTACTTAGGAACGCTTAGGCAACAGCAGGGACCAAGGTTCAATCCCCAGTACCACATGCTGCACCAGCCCCACCCCCAGGGCAGGCTGAGCCAGCCATAATAAAAATACATACATACATACATACATACATACATACATAAAATAAAACCGAAGAACAAATTTTAAATAAATAAATAAATAATTCTACTTCTCCTGACTTGTGTTCCTATGTTAATTTTTTGACCTAACAGTACTTAGTGACATTAGTATTTATGCCGTAGTACATGAATTGAAACATTTTCTGTGAGACAGAGCAGGAGAAATGGAACTCTGAGCCTTCAAAAGCCTGTGATTCATTCCCCCTTCACTTTTGAGGAAACAAACATCTACTGAAAACCATTTGGAAGGATGACTGTTGCTATAAGTTCATGAACCAGTTTCTGCACTTCACCTTGTAAACTGCCAGTACTGAATCATCCTTCCCTTAGCTAACCAAACTGTCTTAATATAATTTTGCCCTACCTCCCCCATTTATGAAATAGGATACATTGAAAGATAGCTTAGAAATATGTCTCCAATCTCTCTCTCTCTCTCTCTCTCTCTCTCTTTCTCTCTCTCTCTCTCTCTCTCTCTCTCTGTCTGTCTGTCTGTCTTAGACAGGGCCTAGTTCATGCTGACCTTGAACTCCCAGAGATTCTCCTGCCTCTGCCTTTGAGTGTTGGAATTAAAGGCATGTGCCAGCACTCGTACTTGTCTCTCATCTCTTAAACATAGTAAAAAGAATGAAAAAAAAAAAAAAATTAAAATTAAAATTAAAAAATTTAAAAAATAAAATAAAATAAAAATTTTTAAAAAAAGAATCAACTACTTTGTAAGCTTTATGATAGATCAGCACTAAAAATATATACCAAATACACAACAGTAATTTATAATCATGTGTATATTAAGCATAAAACAGGCATATAGCTAAGGGCACAAAAATAACAGTCTTTCCAAGAACAACCCAAATGCATTCTATCGTGAGGCTGTGGAAAGAGGGAAAGGACCGACTAAATTCAGACACCACAGTGAACATCTGCGATTGGTAATCAAATATTTGAGAGTACAGGACAAAACTGAAAATAGTGCCACAAAGATGGACATTCCAAATAGTTCACCTCGGGCCTGGCGGGATGGCTCAGTGGTCTAAAGCGCCTGCTTGGGAAAGCTTGGGTGGCTTCAGGCTTCTGGGACCACAGTTCGATCCCCAGCACCACATGCTGCACCAGCCCTGCCCTCGGGGCAGGCTGAGCCAGCCATAAAAATGAGTGAATAAACAAATAAAGGTTCTGAAACAAGAAAAAAAAATAAATAAATAAAAATAAAAATTCTTAAAAAAAAAAAAAAAATAGTTCATCTCATCATGGTTTCCTAAGCCTGTCTACCACCAGCACCCTCTGGAGCAGTCATCTTGTCCTCTGTGCATAACAGAGGCTCTCTGGTCTTGGGTGTTCATCACACAGCTGCTCTCTCCTCCAGAAGGTTCCTCCTGACAGTACCTGCCTGGCTTACTCTCTACTTCCTTTAAGGCATTTCCCAGGGTGACCTTCTCAGACACTACAGATTCACCTGTCTCAGTTACTTTTCTCTCACTTCTGGGACAAAACACCCAATACCTAGAATTAAGGAAGAATAGGTTTATTTAGCTCACAGTTAATGGAAATTTCAGTCCATACTCAGCTGGCCCCAAGGCAAAGGGCAGCAAAGGGAGGGGCAGTAGCTGCAGCTTCTAGCAAGCCTCTCTCCCTCCCCTCCTTACACTATAATTCAGATTACCCACCCGGGGCAGGGGTAGCACTCACCCATAATCCCTGCATTGGATCATGAATTAGTCACAAACTCTAGAAGCTGCCCCATTGACTACAGGAGACTTTGGGGAGACACCTAGACACAAACCGTAAGACCACCCTATTAAAATCGCTACTGCTAAGTGTATACTTCAGTGGTAGAGTAGCTGCCTAGTACACAAAAGGCCCTGTGCTCAATTTTCAGTACCACAAAAAGAAAAGCTGGTACTCTAACCCTCTTCTACACTAATCCCTATCACAATGCAGTAATTGTATTTTCGAAAGTACTTACCACCTCCTAGCATGCTGTATAATTTATCATCTACCTCTGTTTGCCAGAACATGGGCCTCAGATGAAACAAATTTGAGGATTTTCATTCTGCTGCGCACTCCAAGCTCTGAGAACAGAGCTGACAACAAAGCAGTCCCCCAATATACATTCATGGAATGAACTGAAGGGATGTCAGCTCCAAAACTAAATCAAAAGAAATCATTCTCTCTCTCTCTCTCTCTCTCTCTCTCTCTCTCTCTCTCTCTCTCTCTCTCTCTCTCTCTCTCTCTCTCTCCCCCACAAACACACATACAGAGACTACATCAATGTTGACCAAAACAGTTACTAAACTATAAAATACACTGGACCCTGAACTTAAAAGCACAATTCATTCCTGAGAGCTGGTTGTAACTCAAGTTGCCTACAGGTTCCTCTACAGAGCCTTCAAATCTCTCTGCTATATAATTCTAGGCCACGCCTTCTTCCCAGCCAACATCGGTGAGCTTCAAGAGACACTGGGCCAGAATTACTTAACTAACCCCACGCAGGACAGGATATTGCAGTGTTCCCTCCAGAACTCTTCAAGGGTTAGATCTGCCTCTGAGACCATCTGAAAGCGCAAACAGCCAGCTCTTGGGTTATAACCTGACTTGTTCCTAAGTTAAAACTAAAATTTCAGTCATAACCCGAGTTATTTGCATGTCAGGTCAATAGTAACTCTGTACACTCAGTGCACTGTATAAAATAACTAATGGAAAAATTTTAATTGTAGAGCTGGCACATTTAAACTTCATACAAAACGGAACAAGAATCAAAGCCAATTAAATATTTGCCAGCCCTATCAGTCTTCTCATCATTCAAAGATAGGACAGCAACAACAACAACAAAAAAAAAAGAAATCAAGAATCTCCAGTTCTGGGGCTGGGGAGATAGCTCTGAGGCACAAGTGCCTGCTGGGCAAGTGCAAGGTCGTGAGTTCGAACCCTGGTCCCACAAAAAAAAAAAAAGAATCTCCAGTTCTAGGGAAAACACTGCAGAGAACAGGAGCTATAAAAAGGCATGATGAATGGCTCAGACATAACTGACGTCCCCCACTGCACGAGGTCAGAGGCAGAGGACAGCAGCCAGGGGAGCTGTGGCCTGTTAAGTTAAATGTGAATACTAAAGCTGACCTGACAACCTTATAGAGACGAGATGTGCCACAGATAGTGCAGGCACACACATGAATGCACGCACGCACGCACGCACACACGCACGCGCACACACACACACACACACACACACACACACACCACAGCACTTGGAGTCATTTCCTTTTTGAACATGTTCTATTGTGAACATATGACTTGAAAATGAAGGCATATGGACTTCTCTGACCTAATTATTTCTTGAAAAAGAGAAATAACACAAACAATCAACTTTGGAATAACAGATTTTTAAAAGAATGTTGAGAGCTGTTAGAAATTCTGGAACACATGGTTGATTGATTAAGTGTTAAAATATTTATTAAATAAGGGAATTCATTGCAAGAAAATGGAATTTCTTCCTGGGAACTTCGGGCCACAGCTCATGCTGGGTTAAGAATTATGTTCCTAAGAAGCTGTGTATGAGCAGGAGGGTTGGAAGCCCATCCTGGACAACCTGGAGAGATCTCATCTCAAAATAAAAAAGGCTAGTGGAAATAAATAAATAAATAAATAAATAAATAAATAAATAAAAAGGCTAGTGGTGCAGAGCTTCCCAGCATGTGCAAGTTCCAGGGTTCAACCTCTAACCAGCAGAAGGAGATCTCCTAGCACGTAGTGGAGAGGATGGGACAGAATACAGTGGTCCCTCAATGTAGAACCCTCACCTATGAACAACTTTTGTTACAACCAGAATTTTAAGTTTAACTTTCCACCAAAGTCTTGAGTTACAACTTGAATGTCAGTTGCTTGTGTGGCTGTAAACAAAGGCGCATGATGCCAGCAAAGCATATGCAAGCATATGGAGGAGTCAGTCTGAGCTCAGCTGGGCGTGTCTGTGGATGTCATTTCAGTCAATGCTTTATACAATTTCTAAGATTACAATCAAAATGGTCCCAAAAAAAAACTAAAAAAGAAAAGGAAGTTGAGGGAGGAAGGAAGGAAAGGTAAAGCAAGAAATCATAGTCAAAAGGAAGAAAAAAACTAGAAAAATGAGGTGTTCTTGTCAGCAATCTCACTAATATGGACAGCATATTAAAATCCACCACCTTGACAATCTTACAGAGAAAAGATTTCTATAGGGAAGCTCACGCTGCTAAAGGTGTTACTCAGATTAGTAAGTCACAATCAGAAGTGTTACACAAAGTGGAAAGGCTATCATAAGTGGGCATAAACCAAAGGTAGATGTGAACCTATAGCCCACCTCAGTCTATAACTTGGGGGAAAAGCTAGGGCTATAAATGCAGAGCTCATAAAGGATAATCCACCAGCACATGATAACAGTGAAATTTAATGCAAAATAAGGGGTGGTTTCATAATTTTAAAGTAAAAATGGGGATTCATAGCAAAACTAAGCATGCTAAAGCAGCCACTGCCGATAAAAGTGCTACTGAAAATTATATATAGCACTCAAATGATGACAAAAATAGCTTCTGCTCTCATCAAGTTTTCAACTCTGATGAAAATGGACTTTTCTAGAAGAAAATGCCCAGGAGAATATCCATTATCTTGGAAAAGAAGAAAATGCCAGGCCAGATACCTACAAAGGACAGGCTAACCTTACTGCTACACGCTAATGCAAGATAAAGCCTCTCTTGGTTTACCACTCTGAGACCTCTAGAGTGCTCAGAAAACATAAAGTCATGAAGACTAGGCTAGGAATCATATGGAGATCTAACGCACAAGCCTGAGGAACGAGAGTATGTTTTTCTTGAATGAGTCAGGGAGGCTTTCTGTCCTACTGTTTTGTTTTTTTGTTGTTGTTGTTGTTGTTGTTGTTTTGTTTTTTTGTTTTGCTTTGTTTGTTTTTTTTTTTTGCTTTTTGAGACAGGGTCTCACTGTGCAGTTCAGGCTGGCTTTGAGCTCACTTTTGTAGCCCAGGCTGGTCTCGAACTCACAACGATCCTCCTGCCTCAGCCTCCCAAGTGCTGGGATTACAGGCGTGAGCCACCACGCCCGGCTCTGTCCTACTGTTAAGAAATACCTAGGTTTACCACTCAAGGCTCTCCTCCTCATGGTTAATGCTCCTCCTCCACCCACAAGATTTGGAAGAAGACCTGGTTAAAGAATTCCCATAGCTCTCACTCAAGTTTTACCCATTCAATACAACTCCAGCAGCTTATGGACCAGCAGATTATAGCTAACTTTAAGAAGCTATACAGCAAGGAACTGTCCCTGAAGTACTTCCAGATGGTCCCAGATAGGAGATTTAACCCTTAATGAGTTCTTTTAAATCTTCTGTTGTTCTGAAATTCTATACCATTTTTATAGTTTTATGTTGCTTTGTTGCTTTGTTCTTTTTTTTTTTTTTTTTCCTCTTTAAAATAAAAAAATAGAAGAGTTCTGAAAGGAACCCTGAAATATCCTTTCCTGCGTGAGGTTAGCAGAGAAATCCTGGGCCAGCGTCTCTCACAGGGCACTGAGATCTGCTGGGAAGAAAGTGTGACCTAGAATTATACAGGAGAGAAACTATGAAAGTCATGTAGAGAAGCCTAAGCCCTCAACTGACCCTGTAGTTGATGACACTGTCACCATAGCAGAGTGCATAGGCTTGTGGGTACAGTGATGATATTGAGGAACTGGTGGAGAAACACTCAGATGATCTGTGTACCGAGAAACTTCAGCAACTTCTGGCTAAGAAATATAGAATGGCAGCTGAGGAGCTTTCTAAAGAGGAGGCGGGGTAGCAACAATTCTGAGAAGATGGACAGAGCTACAAACACTTGTAGTGAAGACATATACAGAGAACAAGACAACCAATGCATTCATTTGTTTAATGACAATGTCACATCGTACTACAGAACAGTGTTGAAGACTGAAATAGACAACTTTAGGCCAATTTTTACTTCTCAAAAGATTCACATCTAATGAGACAGAAGCAGTTCCTACTAGACTACAGACTCTCCAGAGGAGGAAAAGGACACCAAAGTGCCAGATTCCTGACATTCTTATGGATAAGGACTCCGCTTCCAAACAACAGCTACTTTCCTTTTCATCCTGCCTTCTTGCAAGCCACAGATATCAACCTGAATGATGAGTACAGTAAGAAATTGTTGCTTTGGGAAACTAGGCACATTTTATAACTTTATTGTGAATATATTAGGAACACTCTTGGTGTTTCTTGTAAATTATATACAAAATACAGCCCTTTGTTCATGTAAAGGTTACTCCAGGGGTGCTTTGGGAGGTCTGGAATGCATTACGGGGTGTTTCCATTATCTCTCATGGGAAACACAGTCTTGACTTACAACTCACTTGAGTTACAACCAGCCCTTGTGAACAAATAGAGTTTGTAAATCAGAAGTCCCACTGTCAAGGGATTATGATCATGAATCTTTTACAATAGTCCCAAATATAATGATAAAACCTAAACAGAAAGACAAATACAACAAATTTTATTAGAAGCTATATTAAAAACCACCAGGATGCAGTGAATATTTATAGCTACTCCTTTGTATCTCACTGAGGCTGTTACTGAAGATTATATTAAAAACCAGTGTTGTTGAAATAAATACATTTCAAATGCAAAGCAATATTGGTTTTCACAGAAGAAAAAAGGGTACTGAAATCACTTTTGCACACCATGGCCAAGATTTTATGAAGATGAAATAGAGCATGATAAAATGAACGCATTCACTGCATGAAATAAGGATAAGTATCGTTTCCTAATACCCATTTTGATCTTTGGTGTGCATGCCTTTCCACACACCCATACTAAACTTCACAGAAACGTTCATGGTGGCATATTTACAATAGCCAAAAAATGGAAAAACCTAGATGCCCATGAAGAGAAATGACTGAGTAATGGAAAACCACACACCAACCAACTATACACCAGTGATTTAAGCCTCAATATGGATGAAACTTGAAAACATTATGCTGAGTTAAAGCAGGTATTACAAGAGACCAAATAATGTATGATTCCACTTCTATGAAAAGTCTGGAACAGGCATATCCACACAGACAAAAAGGAGCAAGTGGTTACCTATGGTTAGGGGAGAATAAAACAAAAGTGAGATAGGGTATCTTTCAGAGGTGATTTTTGCATGGGAGGGTATGTGGCGGGACTAAGACCTGTTCCCGGAGGCACTATACCACACTTACACTCCAAGTCCTTTTTATTTGACTTCTTTTATTTTGAGGCAAGGTCTTGCTAAATTTTCTTGACTGGGCTTGAACTTGGGACCTTCCTACCTCAGCCTCCTGAATAGCTGAGATTACAAGCATAGGCCACTATGTCCACTGGTAAAATACTGTAAAATTGATTATAATGATAGTTGCACATCTCTCTGAATACACTACAAAATTTTAATTACAGATATTTTTAAATAGATGAATTCCATGATATACAAATTATATCTCAATAATGCTGTTATGAAAATCTATGTAAGTAAAATTTTGAATTATTTTGTTCCTGTGATTACACTGGGTCAGCTGAAATCATGGAAAGCACTGAGAGTGAGTTAATGTGAATGGCCACCTTCCCCTCACCTTTTGCTTGGGGTCTCCGCCACACCACAAGTCCATGCTTTTCTCTTTCTACCTTAAACTTGGTCTCAGGGCCTTCACTCATACAGAGCTAGCTATAAATGCTTGAAACTACTTATATTAAAGTAACGATTTTCTATTTTTTTTCAGATTTAAATTAGCATGTACAGATCTCTAAAAGCATACAGATTTCATGGAATACCATATGAGTAACCTCATAAGATTATTTATTTATTTATTTATTTTGTATTGTAGGTAAGGGTCTACAGGATGTTCAGGGTCTTACTACTAGATTGGACTCATAGTGATCCACCTGTTTACAGCCTCTGAAGAGCTGGGATTACAGGCATGCGCCACCATGCCCAGTCTCAATTGCCAGTCTCAGCATGCCTGTAGGTGGAGCTGGCATAGCAGGCCCCAGAATCAAACCCCGAGCCCCTGCACCTGCTTAGAGGCACTTAATTACTGAGCTATTTGGCCAGCTCCTAAGAAATTTTAAAAATTACAAAATATGTTACCTTATGCCATTAATAAGTAGATTACAAAACACAAAATTCCATAGGTGTGTTATCATATAGTATACTGATCTTAGAAATATTAAGTATTGGGGCCCGGCGGGATGGCTCAGTGGTCTAAGGCGCCTGCTTGGGAAAGCTTGGGCAGCTTTAGGGACCACGGTTCAATCCCCGGCACCACATGCTGCGCCAGCCCTGCCCTTGGGGTGGGCTGAGCCGGCCATAAAAATGAGTAAATAAACAAACAAAGGTTCTGAAACAAGAAAAAATAAATAAATAAAATTTTTTAAAAAAGAAATATTAAGTATCATGTTTAAATTATATGATTAATTCATATTAAATTATACAAATATTTGTATTAACCTTTTAGTCCTTATAAGAAAGGCAAAAAAATAAGAAAAGTTAAAACAAAATTAATCTAGAATGATCTGGGCCTAAACTGCAAGGGAAAAAATGAAAGAAGATGCCCACAATTTTTTAAAAAGTCAGTTTAAAAAAAAAAAAACTGAAGAGGCAAGTACAAGGTCATGAGTTCAAACCCCAGTCCCGCTAAAAAAAAACAACTGAAGAATGAATGTGAGAGAAACCCTCGGCTGATAACACATCAACAAATTTCGATCCATGAATAAAGCTGAGCATCACAATCAGAACAGGCATATCATGGTCTTTACAAAATGCAGCTTCAAGGGTGGGCCACTGAGATGGGAACTGAGACGGGGCACAGTGGTGCACGCCTGTGATGCCAGAGCTTGGAAGGCTGAAAACAGGAGGATCACTAGGAGTCTGATGTACACAGTGAGACCCTGTACTAAATACATACAAAAATAAAATAATATAATAAAGTTAAATAGGGGCCCCCTGGGGGAGACAGCTCCCTGGCAAAAGTGTTTGCCTGAGAAGTGCAAGGTGGTGAGTTTGAACCCTGGTCCCACCAAAAAAAAATAAATAAAGTTAAACAGCTTGGATTTATTTCTGCTAGGAGAGGTGGGACAGTAAGTTGACATGAATTACTCTATCGCAGTGACTAACAAGGAGGGACGTCAGCCTGCTGCCCGGGCTCTAAGTGCCTGCTGCCTGCTCTGGTCACCTCTCCCTTGCCCTTTTCTCCTAGGGCTCTGCCTGCAATCCCAGGCAAGATGGACAACTGCTTCAGCTCAGGCACCCATCATGTGAGATTCCAGAGACCTGCTGGGATACACATGAGAAAGCCAAAGGAGTTGAGGAGCCAGGCATAAGCATGAAGGAGCACCTCCTCCTCTCTGTATCACGCTGACAAAAGCTCTGCAAAATCCTTTGAAAAATACCTGATCATGGGAAGTATCTCAAAAGTACACAGAACTGTTAACCTAAATGGTCATGGAACTTTTTTTCTGTCATCTCGAGACAGAAAATTGAAACAAAACAGACCCTAACTATTTACAAAGCCTTCACTGTGAGTCAAGGCACAGTGTTCAGTGATGGACAAACCCTGGTGATACAAATGGAGGCTGTCTCAGGGGAACACCACTAAACACTCAGACCACCAGACCCAAGTCCCCTCCTAACCCACAGGAAAGCATACACAATTTAAGCCCACTCTAAGGGATCTGCTTTAGATTTAGTATACCTATAAAAGTGTCATGTGACTTATTCACACTGCACATGAGCCCTGCGGCAATCCCACAGTGTGGAAGACCCCGAGGGACACGTTCATTCTGCGAGTGGGTAGGGTGGGCCAAGCACCTAACTCAAGGCTTCAATCCAGGAATTATGAGCAACAAGAACGAGGAAAATGACCTTGGGAAGGCAATTGCAACAGAGAAGAAGACTCAACATTCCAATCCATAACCAATGAACAGAATCAATGACAGATGATTTAAGCACAGTCAAGGAAAATATAAACAGAAAGAAAAAAATGCAAAATACAGTTTAAAGTTAAGTAATAAAATGGAAACCTTGTTCAACAATAACATTTTCAGAATTCCAAAATAAGTTAAATTCAACAATGTGCAGTGGGAATTGCAGAACATTTGACTGTGTATATATCTGCTTCCTCTTAGTCCAAAGAGAAGAATTTTCTTTTCTTTTCTTTTCTTTTCTTTTCTTTTCTTTTCTTTTTCTTCTTAGGAACATCAATAGGGAGGTGGGTCATGCTCACACACTGTGCTCTGTAGAACTATTGTGAGGACAATATGCAATGTGTCAACTTTTAAAAAAAAGAAAGGGGAGCCGGGTGTGGTGGCGCATGCCTGTAATCCCAGCACTTGGGAGGCTGAGGCAGGAGGATCGGTGTGAGTTCGAGACTAGCCTGGGCTACAAAAGTGAGCGCAAGGCCAGTCTAAACTGCATAGTGAGACCCTGTCTCAAAAAGACAAAAATAAATAAAGAAAGAAAGAGGAAAAGAAAAGAGAAAAAACATAATAATAATGTATATTGAAAGTGTTAATGTTTAATTGCTTGATCAATCTTATATACCTATATCTATTAATCTAAATTGATCTGATGATGAAAATATGTAATATAATCATTTAAATTTAAACAATAAATATTAAATAAAAAATTAAAAAAGAAAACTTAAAAAAACAAAGTAATGTTGATTGAATGTGTTAATGTTTAATTGTTTGATCAATCTTATATACCTATATCTATTAATCTAGACTGATTTGATGATGAAAATATGTAATATAACCATTGTTAAATTTAAACAATAAAAATATTAAATTATGAAAAAAAGAAAAACAATGTGCAGTGGGGATACTTCCCCACACTGATCACAAATGACTTTCCAGAGACATGTTTTTACTTTAGTTGCTAAGAGAAAAACAGACACTTCACAGAAATAGAGCTAGTGAAAAAACATAAAGTAAACCAAAAGTCACAGGAGAGGAGAAGCTATGTTCACAGGGCAACAACAAATGGAAAGGCACTATCAGAGAATGACAGAGGCTTACTGAGGAGAGAGGAAAGAAATGAGAAAGAGGGCCCAGCGGGATGGCTCAGTGGTCTAAAGCCCCTGCTTGGGGAAGCTTGGGTGGCTTCAGGGACTGTGGTTTGATCCCCGGCACCACATGCTGCGCCAGCCCTGACCTTGGGGTGGGCTGAGACAGCCATAAAAATGAGTGAATAAACAAGGGTTCTGAAACAAGAATAAAAATAATAAATAAAAAAATTAAAAAAAAAAAAAAAAAAAGAAATGAGAAAGAAAACAAAATTAACCAGTGGGAACTTAAACAATGACAGAACCATGAACAAAAGTCCAGTTAAGTCATGGTATTAATGGATTTCATTCCCAGCCAGGCATGGTGGCACACACTTGTAATTCTAGCACTTGGGAGGCTGAGGCAGGAGGATTGAAGTGAGTTCGAGACCAACCTGGGCTACAAAAAAGTGAGCTCAAGGCCAGCCTGAACTGTATAGCCAAACCTTGTCTCAAAATGAAAAAAAAAAAAAAAAAAAAAATCATTCCCTCCACAGCCAACTGTTGGGCAACTGCTTTATAAAAGCTTCTACTATACTCAGGGCTGGAAAGAAATAAAAATAAAGAGGCAGGTTCAACATCTACATTCCATGTTTTCTGTGCAACTGAAGAAATTTTAACCCCAATACTCAACGGCTACAAATTTCAACATTTTGTAATCAGAACACTTAAACCACTCATAAACTAGTGATCTCAGGTAGATTCCATGTTAAATTTAGCTAAGTTACAAATCAATTATACTGTTCTTCTATTAACTATGAGAAAACACTATGGATAGAAGATCACTAAGAACAACTGTAAGAATATCATGCTAACGTAGAAATTAACTTAAACAAGAATTCCAAGTGTCTCACACGCATGTCTTCCCCCTCCTTTCCCCTTTGGCCTGCTCAGGTTCAGCAATGGGTATACTTTGTGGTTTAAAATGATTCTAACTTGGGGCCCGGCAGGATGGCTCAGTGGTCTAAAGCGCCTGCTTAGGAAAGCTTAGGTAGCTGCAGGGACTGTGGTTCGATCCCTGGCACCACATGCTGTGCCAGCCCCACCCCCAGGGCAGGCTGAGCCGGCCATTAAAAAATAAATAAACAAACAAAAGTTCTGAAACAAGAAAAAAAATAAAATAAAAAATTCTTTAAAAAATAGTAATAATCTTCACTGTAGTTAGCTAGCCACCCAAAAATGGTGCCACCTTTGACGATGGCAATGAAGACATCTTCAGTTTCCCCCATCTTCTTGACAATTAACATCTACCTAAGTTAAAAGGTACTTCTATGATGAAGTCAGAAAGAAAGGAAAATTCTCTTTATAGTTACACAGGATCTTAAAACGTGAGAGCAATCAAACTTTCATCAGCTTCAGTGATGTTAAATTTCTGTCAAAGTCAATAACATTTCAGGGCCCGGCAGGATGGCTCAGTGGTCTAAGGCACCTGCTTAGAAAAGCTTGGGTGGCTTCAGGGACCGCAGTTCGATCCCCGGCACCACATGCTGCACCAGCCCTGCCCTCAGGGTGGGCTGAGCCGGCCATAAAAATAAATAAATAAACAAAAGTTGTGAAACAAGAATAAAATAAAATAAAATAAAAATAAAAATAAATAAATTTTAAAAAGTCAATAACGTTTCCTAACCAACTGTTGTTTTGTGTCTAGTTGTCCCCACAAAGCCTCATGCAGTCATGGAGCAGAGTGATTCATTGTTGATCCAATGCCAGGACTATGAGTGTGAGTGCTACACTTGCACTGGGCAGATACTCTGCATACAAAGGTAAGGAAGGGAGAGAGGCTTGCCAGCTGCTACTCCTCCCTTTGCTCTTTGCTGTTTTCTGTCACCATAAACTGGTTTCCCTCTGCCACATGCCACTCTGCCTTAGAACCAGCCAAGTATGGACTAAAACCTCCACTAACTGTGAGTCAAGTAAATGTTTCCTTCCTTAATGTTGGGAGTTGGGTATTTTTGTCCCAGCAATGAGGGAAGAGTAACTAAGATACAAACAATGGATTAACTGACATCCTGTAAGCTGGGAAATGCATCTACTAACACTACCTAAATTTGTCCTTCTAACTATTGCTAAGCTTGAAAATAAATCACAGTCTATAGCAAAGACAGACACCAAAATTACCCAACTTAATAATAATAAAAATTTTAAGGTATAATTTATATAGATTTCATTCATTAAAGTGCAATTATGTAACAAGTGCCATATGCCATTCAAACTGAGCCTAATGTTCAGTTTACCCTAACTGATTTTCGGAGAATCAAACACGTGGGCATAAACAGCGAAATCAGCCTTTCAATAGGTCCTATCTCTTGAGCTTGGAAAGGCACAGTAGGCTTCTGACCTATACAGTAGGGAGAAATGTGAGACCCCCCAGAGCCAGTTCCTACAAGTCTGCAGAACTTTTAAAAAGACCAACCAAGAAGAAAGGGAAAAGGAAGGAAGGGTAAGAGAAAGAAGGAATAATAAGGGCAGGAGGGATGAGGATGGAGAACAGAAGGGAGGAAAAAACAGAAGCAGTTGTACTTCCAACCAAACCCTTAAAAACCACAGGGGAATCAAAATAGTCCTAGGGGTTATCACTGCAACTCTGGCTGTCTAGCTTCCTTTTAAAAACCTTCTCACCTAGAGCCCAGATTACTGATATTAAAAACTCAAGAAGAGCCTCAGATTCCCGCAGGCAGCCCTCTCTCTAGCTGAGCCAAGAGGAGCTGAGCCCAGTATGGTTAATTCTCTGTCATTCCTTGATGAGTGATCGGTGACTTTCCTGAAGCTCACCTTCAACACACATTAGCCAAAGCCTTCACTGTGTATATTCTGATAATCCAAGGTCACTCTTCTACCAACTGTCTGCCTTCTTGAGCTGACCCTTGATTAATACTAACAGGCTTTGCATACCCTTCACTACCACCTGTGCCTACTGAGAATCTACAGCTGGGCTCCTGAGTGGAACCCTGACAAGATGCTCTAAATGCTTTAAAAGCCACTAAAGAAAGTCTGGGTGTGGTGGCGCGCACCTGTAATCCCAGCACTTGGGAGGTAGAAGCAGGAGGATCACTAAGTCAGTAGAGAGACCTTGTACAAAAAAAAAAAAAAAAAAAAAAAAAAAAAAAAAAAAAAAAAAAAAAAAAAAAAAAAAAAAGAAAAAAAAAAAAAAAAAAAAAAAAAAAGTA
>PVJA010027195.1:0-28931 GCA_004027025.1 Myocastor coypus
ATGCGATCACCACTCCGTGACTTTTAGCTTCCTAAACACACAGTATCAGAAACACTGGGACAGTGCCACATCACCTGCAACTGCAATTAAAATGGAAATGCTCGATACAATTAACAATTGGACAGGCTGTTGGGGCTGGACAGGAAATGGGTTCTAGTTTCATTTTATGAAACAATATAGACATTTTTCTTCAGTGATTAATATTCATTATAATAGGTTTTAAATGTCACTAGGCCAGTAAACATTTTGCTTTGAAATAGTAACATTTATATGACAAATTAGACAGTTAAATTTTAATATAACTAGCTCTAGAAGCTATATTACTTAGATTTTTTTTATTATTTATTTATTTTCTTGTTTCAGAACCTTTATTTGTTTATTCACTCATTCTTATGGCTGGCTCAGCCCGCTCCAAGGGCAGGGCTGGCGCAGCATGTGGTGCCGGGGATTGAACCGCGGTCCCTGAAGCTGCCCGAGCTTTCCCAAGCAGACGCTTTAAACCACTGAGCCATCCCGCCGGGCCCCTATTACTTAGATTAATATTATTATTATAGTACTGGAAATATTTTCTCTTTCAATACTGAGGTCTAGTCTGAGCTACTCTCTCTGCTGGCTTTTCTTTTTTTGTTTCTTCTTTTTTCTTTATTTTGGACAGGGTCTCACTAAGTTGCTAAGTGTCACAGGCTGGGCTCAAACTTGTAACCCTTTTACTTCAGCCCCCACGTTTGTCGCCAAGTGCTGGGATTACAGGTGTGTGTGTTACCACATCCAGCTTTTTTTGAGAGAGTGGGAAAAAAATATGTTTCTGCCATCAGACATGAGGGTGTTTTGTTTAGGTAGTTTATTTTACAGTAGTTCAACATTATTTTAAATATGATTATTTCACATGAATTTTTTTCTTGAAGTTGACATATGTCCCTGTCTCTGAGCAAACTATTCAGTGCACAGACTTAAATTTTTACTTGATGTCACACAGTCAAGAAAGAATAGAGGGAAAAACCAGCTTTCTAGGCAAATTCTGACTCTGCCCTTACACAGCTGTGAGCTCAATCAATCTCTGAGCTTCAGATGAAGTTCAGCCTGCACTTCCCATTTTGCCACATTGTTGAGAATACATGGGAGAGAAAATCAGAGCATGGACTATACACTATGAACTATAGCAGTAGTGTTGCAAATTTAACTCTTGATTTAAAGGAGAAAGAAAACTAATTATTTTTTTGAGTGAGGACTGTGGACAAGGTACTTCACAATTTTGATCTCATTATTGTTATTAATCATCATTCTCATTTTACATGGATATATCAAAACCCAGAGAAGCTAAACAATGTACCCTTAGTAAACAATGCTGAGCAAAGTAGTTAGTTTCATGGTGTTTCTTCTCAGGCTTCCACAATCCAAACTACATTGTAACTGTGGACAGATAGATTGTCTCTGTGCCAAGTAGGCTTTGGGTACAGTAACTGTATTTTCTGAATTGAAAGCTGAGGAAAAACAACGTGAAAACATAGTGTGACTCCTTTTTCTCTGTGTGAATCCGCCCAGTAGCTCTTCACATGGGACCTCTCACCTTGCTGCCAGATTAGCTGTGGTTGTTTCTTGCTGCTGTGAGCGTGGTGGCTGACCACTTGTCCTCAGAGTGCAGGGAGTGGTTAGAGCCAGGCTGTCTGTGTGGAATCTCACATCTGCCAGGGGAGAGCCCCATGCCCCTGGGCACATCACTTCACATTTCTGTCCTTTGGTTTCCTCTATTAGGCATCGATGATAATCACAGGAGCTACTGTAGGAAGTGGTCATGAGGGGTCAGTGAGGTAAAAGTGTTGAGGTAAACAATGCCTCAAAATGTGCTCAACAATGTTTATTGTCATTCTCATATGTTAGTTTAAATCTGCGAAGGACTCAGAAACTAGACAGTCAAGCTCATTTGAACTCTAAATGAGATAACATGAAGTGAGGATCTCTGAACACCAGGCCAAAAGGCCTGCTAGTAAAGTGTTTGAGATTAATACGGTGGTCTCATCTAGGCAGGAAGATGCTTCACTGAGACATCATTCTGCTGTGAAGAGCTGCTTACCTGACCCACTCCCTGTGATGAACAGGATTTAGACTCCCAGGATGGGATTAGACAGAGGATTTTAATATTATAAATTATGTTCTTTAACCCAAGTTCCTATGATTGTGGCAAGAATGAAAACAACTCAGCATGAAAAAGAAGCATGTATCTTACTAGTAGTAGTGGCATTAAACTCTAAAAAACATGATTTCTTCCTGATAGTGACCTCCAATGTTCTTTGTCCAGAACTTAAGGCACCCTTAGAGATGGATAAAGGAAATGTCTCTGCCTATTCTAGAGTCAGGGTTTTACTGTTTTGTTCCTATTGTTTCATCATCCACAAGCTTTCTTATTTTTACTGTATTCATTCTAACTGTTCTTTCTCCTTGTCCACTGTAGACCCATGCAATGCTAAAACCTTCTCGATGTTGTTGGCCTTGGACTAATTCTGAAACAATGTCTTCTGCTTCTGAGATAGAAGTTATGAGTGAAGATTATGATGCCAGAATACAACAGTTAATTAAAATATTTGTTAAATGCATTAATGGTTGTCTCAGTTTTCAGGAGAAGAAAATAACATAGAAATAATCTAGAAAAAGCCCTCCTGAATGTCACAGGAATCATTGACCTTAAATTGCTGTTTCCTGTGCCACATGACCAGACAGTATTCTGGCTGTCCCAGCTAGGGCCTGTATTGCTTGATGCATACACAAATTCATAACACACAAGATCATATACAAGTATACACAAACTGTGTGGTCTTTGTCCTACTAGGTCAGAGGTCTTTTTGCTTGGTTTGACTGGATAGGCAACATTGCTAAATAACACACCGCAGACTGGAGGGTAGCAGATGCAGTTGTTAAACACATTAAGTTCTATTTAAGTTGAGGTACTCATTTTGTTTGAAACCCAGTCAATCTTATTTTTAGCCTCGTTTTATTTTACAGAACCTTAAATTTACCAGCATCAAATGCATAAAGAGTAATGTAATTTTGACTAAATTATAATATGCTTCCAGACATCTGGTTAAGTATGAGAAAAAGGAGCAGTTACAAAATAAGTAACCTGAAATCAAGACTACTTAAACTGAAAAGTTTGCTGTGAATGAAAAAAACAATTAAAAATTAGTTGCTCCATCTAGTGGTCAACAGTTATATGATTTTAGTGAAGCAATTAAGTTTTTCATATTGAAGATTTTATTCAAGTTTTTTTTGATAAGTAGAAAAAGTATTAAACAGATTTACTATCATCATGTGCCATTGAAATTAACATAAATTAACAAGATATCACTACTTGAAATATAGATTTCATTAGTTAATGATTTGAGGAGAATTAGAGACATATATATGACTAACTTGCATTTCAAATAATTCTTTCTTACCTACTCAGTCTAAGACAGAACATCAATACTGATATCTATACACACACCTAATGTAGATCTGTATTTCAACCTGAAAATACAAAGCTATTTAGACCTCAGTTGACTTAGTACAAAGGAAGTTCTCACAGGAGATCAGAAGTTCTGCAGTTCCGAACATCAGTTTTTAGGCTCAGACCTTGACAAGGCCTGAAAAATGCTGAGTTTTGTGCAAAAGTTCAGCGTTGTTAAAGGCTATTTGGGAATCAAGATTACATGTTTACTTAAATGTAATAAATTGGTGTGGCTAATTATAGGCTGTAGGACAGGCTACTTGTGTTCACATTCTGGGAAGTATCTTTTAACTCTGTGTCCTCTGTGTCTTGGTTCCTTCGTTTGTAAAATGAAAAAAGTAAATGCTTTCTGCTTCACAGAGTTGTGCAATTAAATAGCAAGCAGAAAGCCCTTCGAACTGGTGGAGAATATTCTTTAAAAATTTTGTAGTGTTGTTGCTGACGGTTTTGTGTACTTGTGTAATTTTTGGTGTTGACTTGGTGTATAACTGAATGTTATCTAAGTACTCAGTTTGAAAAGCTGTTGAGAATCTGTTGCTTCCTTGACCCAGTGAACATTTCAATTTGGGAAGGAAGTCTTTATTATAACAGCTGAAGGGTAGCAGCACGGACAGTGGTGGCACCTGCCTATAATTCAGCCAGTTTGAGGAGCTGAGCAGGAGACTGGCATATTGAAGCCTAGCCTGGGACACTTAGTAAGAACCTATCACAAGACAAAGTAAAACAAAAGGACTGAGAATGTAGCTTAGGGAAAAGGCCCTGGTTCAACCTCCAGAATGGAAAAAAAGAAAGAAGAAATAAATAAAGCGTGACAGTAACCTAAATCCTAATTTATAACATTTCTGTGGTCACTCATTCATTCACTTTCCAAAGTTGACCTTCTTTATCAGAAGATTAGAACTCAACTGGAAAATATTTTGCCCCTGCTTCCAAGCATGCTCCAAATATATTTATCTTCTTAAAACTTGGCTTTATTCTTTGCTGACAGCAAAGTGTGATCAGAAAAAAAAGTTGAAGAATAGATTCCATATGTCTACAGACATATATATTCCAGGCAAATAACACCTAGCTTGACCATATTAGACTACATTTTTCTTGGTCCTTGGAAGGATAGCTGCCATGAGAATACCACCCATTTCTTAAGATCTGACTGGAGATTTCCTCAAACATGTCTGGTAGTGTATTAAATCATGGGTAACAGAACATTTTAAATCTCAGCTCTAACAATTAATAGTTGAATAACGTTGAAGTTGTGATCTCTGTGAGCTATTCTTTATGCATTTGCAAAACAGAAACAAAACTTGTCTCAAATGTTATGCTGTACAGTAAAACAATATATATGTATATTATATATTAGAATAGTTCCAGGTATGTAGTAGATTTATGTAAGGGTTTGCTATTGCCATTATTGTATATAGCTTTTTGTTATTCTGTTGAGTATGAAATGTTGCATACAAGCTCAACATAATTTAAGGAGAGATTTATTCTTTCACCTTCACCTTTTTTGTGATACTTTCTTTTTTTACTCTGGTATATGAATTGTTTTTGTCTCTTTTCAATCTTTTATTTCCATTTCTTTTTCTTAGAGAGCATAGCCTCCTTTAGAACATTTTTTTTGTCCTATTAATATAACTTCCTCTTAACCTTTCGCTTCTTACCAGAGAACTGCCCAAGGGTAAGAGCTATCATTATTCTTTATATGTTTTTGAAGACTTATATGGAGCTAGACCCACAGTAGACATGCATGAATAAAACATACTGAAAATCTAACTTGAATTTCCATCTGTAAGATTGATTGCCTTAGAAAATGCTTAGAATTATAATTATTTTTCATTTACTTAGCAGTTATTACATTCCAGGCTCTGAAATCTTGTGTCCTTAGATGGACAACCTCTAGCTCCTGGTAAGACCTATTCTGCTCTAAGCATTTTGTATATTATGACCTGAGTCAATGACATCAACGGTTGTTGAGGGGCAAATTCTATTAGTTGGTTTTAAAAAAGTTTTTAAAATGACAAAGTTGTATTTACTTATCATATGTGACATATTGTTGTGAAGAACATATGCATTATGGAATGGCTAAATCAAGCTGACTAACACATATGTTCCTTAACACTGTCATTTTGTGTGTATGTGTGTTGTGAGAATGCTTACATTCTATTGTCAATAACTTCAATAATATGATGTGTTGCTGTCAACTGTTGTCACTATGTTGTACAGTATATCTCTTGAAGTTATTCCTTCCTACTGAATGAAATCTTGTGTTCTTTGACTGACATCTGACCCCCTCAGCTCCTAGTAAGACCTATTCTACTCTATTTCTATGAGATCAAGGTTTTTAGATTCTACATACAGTGATCGTGTGATATTTGTTCCTTTTTCCTGTCTTATTTCACTTACCATGATGTCTACAGATTCATGTGTTGTTGCAAAGGACAGAATTTCTTTCCTTTTACAGGCTCAGTTGTATTCCATTGAGTATATGTATATTTTCTTTATTTATTCATGCACCAGTGAACACATAGATTGATTCCTTGACTGTTGTGAATACTGCAGCAAACATAGGAGTGCAGATATTCCTTTGAGGCACGGATTTCATTTCCTTCAGATATATCTAGCAGTGGGGTTGTTAGATCCCTATTAGTCTCAATTTACAAATTTGGAATTTGAGTTTCAAAAAATATGTTATTTGTCCAAGGCCTCCCTTCTAATGCCAAAGTATTTTCTATCGGCGGAGCCCTTGGCAGTTATCCGACAACTCCTTCCTCCTTTTTTGCCTCTTAGTGGTTTGAGTATGTGGGGCTGCACATCTTTGGTCTTCTGCCTCCCACAGGCAAGCACATTTCCTGAACTTCCCTAAAGAACCACACATTTGAGAGAGCATCAAAGTAGGTATGAACTGCACCTCCAAGGAGAGCTCATGTAACTGCATCTACGAGGGAGAACTCACTTAGCAGTAGGACAGCATGCCACTGAAGGAGCCCAGAAACTGTCACCTAGTTTCTGTATGGCCAGTCTGGAAAGCAGATCCAATGTTGAATGTATTTTGATGTTTTTAAAGTAGCTGGAAATCTTTATATATAACTTCTGAATTCCAAATGTCCCCAATTTTTAAAATATCTTGTATATGGCAAACAAAACGGGCCCGTGGGTCATATCCCAGATAGTCACTGGGCACCAGTGTGAGACCTCTTACCTGTATACTATTTACATCTAAATTACTGGGTTTTCTGCTCTGAAACTAAGCCACAGGCCCAGTGATCCGCATAGGTATGAGCTGTGAATAGCTGACACCAGCCTAGGGGCTATGTTGATAACTCGAGATTCTTATACAACATTCAAGCATCCTGGTTCTAGTTCCTGCTTGGATTCAACTGGCCTCCTCCTCTTCCTCCTCTCCCCCTCTTCTCCCTCCTCCTCCCCCTCCTCCTTTCCCTCCTTCTCTTCCCCCTCCTCCTCCCCCTCTTCTTCTCCCTCCTCTTCTTCCCCCTCCTCCCTCCTCCCCCTCCTCCCCCTCCTTCTCCTCCTTCTTTTTTTGTGGTACTGGGGATTGAACTCAGGACCCTTTCTTCTAATCTGCCTAAAGCTCAACTCCAAGCTCTGTGAGGGCCCAGATCTTGTCTGCTTTGTGGCAAAAGCATCCCTAGGCTCTGGTACATTGTCTTCACACATAATAGGGATGTAGGAATATTTTTTAGTTAACTCCATGTTCCATCTTGTATGTTACCCTAAATTTAATACATATTGCACACCTGAATGGGTTTCTAAATCAACTTTCTCCTGAACTTTCTCATTTCTACACATGACATTACTATTTTCTCCTTCAGATGGGCTTTGGCGGTTTGAGTTATCTCTGCTGTCTCTCATGTTTCCCATCCTGTGCTGATTCTAGTCTCTCTGGCCTTCCCTTCTCTCACACCATGCTAGCCCAAGACCCTCTTAGCTTCCCTCTACTGAGACAATGGAAAGTGGCTGCTTAACCACCCATCTCAAGTATTGGGCTTCCCGCTCCCTAATGTCTTCTCTGTCTTACAGCTAACGAAGGACTTTACCCTTTAGATAGGGCTTTGCATTGATAGTTACTGAGTCCAGACTTAGATTTAATTGTACACGAGCCAAAAATTATTCATGCCTAGCATATCAGTCTTAATCTCTGTTGTGCACCACATAAGTTCTCTGCTTTAGTCAGACTGGTTTCATTGCTAGTTCTTGAAAACACCAAGCAGGGGCTTTCTTTCTGTTTTCTAGTGTTCACATTTTCTTAATGTCTTCTCACAAAATACTGTAAACCTTACCCCAAATTTCTGTTCTGCACTAGGTTGTGTGTGTGTGTGCGTGTGTGTGTGTGT
Source organism: Myocastor coypus (assembly GCA_004027025.1). Taxonomy (NCBI): domain Eukaryota; kingdom Metazoa; phylum Chordata; class Mammalia; order Rodentia; family Myocastoridae; genus Myocastor; species Myocastor coypus. Next base: position 7,831 of record PVJA010027195.1, read on the forward strand.
GTGTGTGTGTGTGATATGAATGTCTTTTCCTTCTTGTGTATAAATTTTGCTGACTTTCTGTTATACCAAGTCTATCATGCATATCATGCATATCATGCATATGGACCATATTCCATGCAGTACTTAATGGAAGGGAAGTACAGTACAGTCCTCAACCTTAGAGCTTGTAGCCGGGCAGCTGATTTTTAAACATTGACTTCAAGTGTACTCAAATCTTGCTGCTCACTATCCTGGTAACTTTAGGAAAGTAACTAAATCCCTCTGTGCCTTAGTGATCTTATCATTACACCACGGTTGGAAATGATGCCTAGCTCACAATTTCCTCAGAGGACTGACCTAGTCATTTTGTATAAAACTGTATCACCAAGATGCTCAGTAAATGCATCGTGATAAATAGGATCAAGTGGTCGGCTTTGGAACATGGTATAGTATTGCTCCCTATAATCACTCTAGGAGGCTGAGGCAGAAGGACTGCAAAAGCTCAAGCCCACCTTGGGCAACTTAGTGAGACCCTGTCTCAAAATGAAAATAAAAAAGGAGTGGTAATGTAGCTCTCCCAGTGCAAAGGCGCTGGGTTGAAGCCCTACCATTATAAGATAAACAAATCATTCCGCTTAATTTTTTCCTACATATAAATTAAAAAAATTCCTTTTGATGTCTTAAATCAGTAGTGTCCCAATTTTCCACAAAGCCACCCATCCTGCATTATAGGGCCTCATTATTTGCTTTGGTGAGGCAGGTGGTAAGTGTGAAAAGAGGCAGCTGGCTCTGTGGTGTGCTGGTGTGTGGAGAAATCCTGAGGACGGAAGAAATCTCTCAGAATAATATATTCTAACTCTTGCTCCAAAGACTTTCAGTTTTTCTGCTTACTGGATTATCACAACCCCTCATCAGGAGTGAAAAGACAGGCTAAATTAAGAGGAAAGGGAGTAGTGTAAATGAGACATAAAAAGGCAAATAATTATCGTGGGAGAAAGAAAAATCAGAAGCTGGAAACTGACTGAGGAACAATAAAGGTATTAGATTAAAAATGAATAAGAGATGGAGCCATACAAAACAAATTTGATTTTTCAAGGCAAGAAAGTGTGACTCATTTAGTCTTTGAGAAGCAGAATATTACCCAAAACAGTAAAAATAATGAGTACAGAAGGGTATATGATATGGCCAGCTGTGGGAATTTCTAGGCTGGCTCCTGTGCTAATTATTAAGTATCCCAGCTCTCATTCTATATGCAAACTACACATCCATAAACCTCTCTGTACCAGGATGAGACACAGGAAGATATTCAAATACCAAAGTAACTATGGAAATGGGAGGAACAAAGAAAAATGCTTGAAAGTCACAGGGTAAAGATAAAAGGAACACAGAATAAAGACGATCTCACAGCAGGGGCCTGTGACAGATCTCCAAATCAGGAAGTTGAGGAAGATGAAGTGGAGCGGAGCCAAATCTGCACATCCGGGGAGATGGTCCATAGGTTTCAACTACCCAGTTAACTTTCAGTTAACTCACTCAGGAGAGCAGAACTGGAAGCACGTAAAACACGAGCTTAATTCTCTCAGTAAATGATTCAAAAGAGAGGAACAAGAAGTTTGAAATTGGTCAGACTCCCTCCCTCCTTTCCTCCCTCCCTCCTTCCCTCCCTCCCTCCTTTCCTCCCTACCTCCTTCTCTCCCTCCCTCCCACCCTCCCTTGCTTCTTTGTCTGTTTGACACAAGGTTTTGCTATGCAATTCAGGTTGGCCTTGAGCTCACTTTGTAGCTCTGGCTGGTTTCAAACTTGCATTGATCCTCCTGCCTCAGCCTCTGGAGTGCTGGGATTATAAGCATGCGCCACCATGCTTGGCTTGATCAAACATTTTTAGATTTTATAGACTATTTCAATATCTAGAGAGAGAGAGAGAGAGAGAGAGAGAGAGAGAGAGAGAGAGAGAGAGAGAGAGCGCTATTCTAAACAAATAGTTTGATGGAAGAGTATAAACTATGCCAAAACAAATAAAAGACAATGGGCCCCTATATTTGGGTGATGTATACCTTATGTGCTTCTATGCAGCAAACAGAAATTTAAGGGTACAAATTTGGACCCTCCAAATTTAAGGATCTTCACAGGTTTCTCCTCCTCCTCCTCCTCCTCCTCCTCCTCCTCCTCCTCCTCCTCCTTCCTCTTCTTCTCCTGCTGCTGCTGCTGTCTGCTCATAAAGTCCTCAAAGTTATCTCTTGCCTGGACCTGCTGTGCCAGCCCTGCCCCCTGCACTGAGATGGCAATTGAGACTGGACATGGTATCAGGCACCTGTAGTCCCAACTCTTGGGAAGCTGTAAACAGGCAGATTACTGCGAGTCTGATCTAGTATGAGACCTTGAGCACCCTATAGATCCCCCCCCAAAAAAAAAACCCCTAAAAAGCAACAAAACAAAGTTATCTTTTCATTAGGTGAAATTAAGCATCAGCATCAGTTTAGATTTAGTGGGTAGGGAAATTGATTCTTCCGCTTAGTGGAAAGAGATGCAAGAAATTTTTGTGTATGGCCCATTTGATTTTATTTTACAATTTAGGCTCTAGAAAATAAATAACAGACATGAAAGAATTTGACTTGAATAAAAACTGCTAAATTTTCTGCAAAGTATTATAACTTGTGTAGCTGAGCAGTTGTTCTTTTGCTCCTTTTCCAATGTGGTCTTGGCATCTGTCCTCATGAGGAAATTTAGGAGAAAAGTCTAGCACCCTGGGTCAGTTGGCAGGGTGAGATTGGCTAAGCTTCTTCCTTTTAGTTCTTTGAATTCAATATCCCAGGTATATGTCTGCTACCAATTCAATGACATTTAAAGCATACTGAATCTCTGAAAGAAAGATTTTTCTGTGTGCCATTAATCTTGTGACAATATTTGCCATTAACTCAGGCACTGATCCGCTGCTCAAAAAACAAAACAAAACAAAACAACCAAAAAACACCTTAAGTCAGCAACACAAGTTTATCTTCTTAAATCTTTGTGCCAGAAGGCCTAAAGAGAAATAGTAAAGCACACATAAAAAAATTCAGTTACCTGTTCATGCAGCTCCATGACATCCTCACAAGCACTCAACTGTGACGATGTACTTGAGGGATCAGCTGTTGTTTTTAAGAAACATCTTGGTGGTGTTTCCCATGGCTTAAGGACCTGCTAATGTGCACAGAATGTCTTTCCTGGCCCTGCCCTGATAATCTCTCTACATTAGTCACCTCCATCTCTAGGCCGTGGATAATTGGTTCAGAAGTGTCCCCTGACCTAAGTTGGGCCAATCAGTTTGCTTTTCTTATTAAGTGGAAACACTGCAGTCAGAGAAACAGGGTTGTTGGTAACTGAGACACATTACCATAATCTCGACAAAAAGGCCCATACCTTCCTGCGGAACCAATATCCTTGTTCAAACCTGCCTTCCTCTTTTATTTTTTTCAGTGCTCAGGGTAATCCCTGGGGCCTCCCACACACTAGGCAAGTTTTCTTTCTTTTATATATTTAGTACAGGGAATACAGGGTCTCATTACACAAATCAGACTCGCAGTGTTCCTTCTATTTCAGTCTCCCAAGCACTGGGATTACAGGCACACATCACTATGCCTAGTCTAAGGCAGGTTTTCTATCACTGAGCTGTATCTCTAGCTCATCCTGCCCTTTTTCAGTCTTTGTTTGGTTCTTACTTCCAGTATTCTTTCAAGGTATTTTCTAGTTTTGCTCCTATGACTATAGCTGATGGCTGTTACTTGTTATCAGAAGAAACTTAACTGACAGAGGACAGCTAGCCACACATGGGATTTCACAGTCATTTAGTGGGACCTATTACACATCCTCCTAAGAGATAGGAATGCAAGGAAGAGGAGGTAGTGTGTAGTGTGAGAGATAGCCCTGCAAATAGCAAACGTGCAATTATACTGAGTGGTGATAACACTCTAGTGGAGAGACTTACCGAGTGATGTCAAAGTACAGATAAGGGCATGAATGAACTCTGGGTAGGCTCCAGAGCTGGGTTGATCAGCTTGGATGAAGATACAAACTAAAGACTAATCCAAAGCTGCACAGAATATTCATGCTACCTCATCACATTACAGTAGCAGTGAATGAAGAATTTCTGCACAGAGCCTGAAGACCAGCTGTTCTCAATATTGACTCGGCGCTGCACAGTGGAAACTGATCTGAATAGCAGCATGTGAGACTTAGAAATTATAGATGAGAGAATTTCCTGACGGTGAGTGTTGTTAATGTTGGGGTTGTAGAATCTTCTTCTGGACATTTTAAAACAACACAGCTCTTCCTCTGCCTGAGATCGTATGATTGAGATGCCAGCCAAAGTAGAGAGTTGGAGGATAATCACTGAAGGTCTTCTTAGATTTTTAAAAATAACACAGTCATTTAAAAAGACTTATCAGGAAGAGCAGCTTTAGCTTTATAGCAGAATTGAGATGAAGGAACAGAAATTTCCCATATGCTCCTGCCCCTGCACACGGGTTCCTGTATTATTAACATGCCTCACCAGAGTGTGTACCTGTGTCACAGCTGATGAACTGACCTGATACATCATTTTATCTAAAAGTTCATAGGTTAAAGTTCACTCTTAGTGTGTTGTATATCCCATGGGTTTGTACAAGCCTATGACATTTACCCAGTATTATAATATCATAAAGCAGTTTTACTGCTCTAAAATTATCCATATTCAACATGTTTACCCCTCTTGCCCCAGAGCACATGAGAACTACTGATTTTTTTTTTACTGTATCCACAATAAATGTTGTATAGTTGAAATCAAAAGAATGTATAGTTTTTTAGATTGGCTTCTTTCAATATTTTTTGTTAATAAGAAAAAAAAAACTGATTGGCCCAACTTAGGTATGGGGACACTTCTGAACAAATTAGTCATGGCCTAGAGTCAGAGGTGACAGATGTGAAGAGGCCATCAGGGCAGGGACAGGAGAGACTTTGTGCTCATACTGGCAGTTCCTTAAAGAGGAACCATGCTTTGTGGAACCACTATCAAGATGTTTCTTACAAACAAACAACTTAATAAGTACTTAGCTTCTTCTATGTCTTTTCATGGCTTGATAGCTCTTACATTCTCATCATTGAAAAATATTTCATTGTCTGGATGTACTACAGTTAGTTCACTTACCTTCTAAAGGTCATCTTGATTGCTTCCAAGTTTTAGTAATTGTGAATAAAGTTGTGATAAATATCTGTGTGTAGGGATTTTTGTGGACATGTTTTCTTTTAAGAGTAGGAAATTTTATTTGGGGAAAGGAATGGGTAATAGGAATACTTTTGAGTAGGGTTCCTAGCATGGGTTTTTCTGGACATGTTTTCAACTCCTTTGCAACATCCATTTTTATATTATTTACTTATTTATTTGGTTGTTATAGGGTCTCACTATATGGCTCCGACTTGGTGATCCAACCTGCTTTTAGCCTCCTCAGTACTAGGATTACAGACATGCTCCCCCACACGTGGACTCTGGTCAGCTCAGCCCATGCTGGGGGTAGCACTGGTGCTGGTATGTGGTGTTGAGGATTGAACCACAGTCCTTGAGCTTACCTAAGCTTGCATAAGCAGGTGCTTAGTCTGCTGAGGTATCTCACTGACCCTGCAACATCCATTTTTAAAGAAAACTGTCAAACTCATGAAAAAATTAAGGACAGAGAGGTAATAAAAGTGGGAAAGTAGGACTGGGGAGATAGCTCCATGGCACAAGTACCTGACTGGCAAGTGCAAGGTCATGAGTTCGAATCCCAGTCCTGCAAAAAAAAAAAAAACAAAAAACGGAAAATAAATGGTCAATTCCTTCTGAGGTGAGAAGTGAGACAAAAAGCTCAAGACTCACAATTTTAGACATGGGCTTTAGAGTACATGGTCCACTGGTTGCTCTACCAGTTTCTTGACTGGCACTCAGTTGGCTGCCAGCTAACAAAGGCTGCTATGTTTCCTTCCTAATCCCAGGTCCTTTAGTGTCTCTTAATTCCCTCTCCAATCAATCTCATTTTATAGAATATTTTGTGTACAATTTTATTATGAGCTTAAGCAAATGTGTAGAATAAGAGAACAAAGTCAATGGTGAGCATTCGTAACATTCAAATATGTCTTTTATTTAAAAGTTGGATCCATTTTACTTCCTTTTTTTGGAGGGGGCAGGGTCCTGCGACGTAGCCCAGGTGCGGCCTTGAAGCCATCCAGGCTCTGTCTCCCAAGAGCTGAGATTGTAGGCATGCAGCACCAGACCTGGATACTTCTATTTTTGGAATTTTGTTTTATTCTATATAATTGATTTCATTTGTATTTCTCATATGTTGATGTATTCCCTACATGCAGTAGCACTTCAGTGCTTTCTATGAGTCTGTACATTTTAATAGGTGTAGTGAATGGGGAGGGTAGGACAGAGTGGACAGGGAGATGCCCTGGGGACATCTGTGATGGGCTGTGACCACCGCCTCTACAACTACTGTTTGGAGACTCCTCATGCTGTTCTCAAAGATGCATCTTTTCCTTTACTTTCCTCTCCCCATCTGCCCTCCCTTCCCTTCCTTTCTTTCTCTTTAAGAGACTATCATGAGTTTAAAATTAAAAATAAGCCATGTACTCAGATAACATTAATTCTAGTTGAGCTGAATATATGACTCAAATTAAAAACAGAATATTTAGGTTTAAAAAAGTGTTGAACCAGGTACAGAGATGGATGCTGTGGTTTTAGCTACCTCAGGGGCTAAAGCAAGGAAATCATAAATTTAGCCAATGTGGGCAATTTAGTGAGATCTAGTAACAAAATAAAATGATAAGAAGAGCTGGGGCTGTACCAAACCCCTGAGTTTGGTACCCAGTATCTCAGTTGGATGACATTTTGTAGAATGTGCCTTGAAGTCAGCTGACCATGGACTGAAATCTCTGAATTGCGAGCCAAAAGTAACTTCTTCCTCTTCTATAAACTGCATCTGACTAATATATGTATACAGTACGTACAGATAAACCAGGATAATGAGCATTTCCATTTTCTCAAGCATTTATTTATTTATTCTGTTTGTGTGCATGTTAGGGACCATTGAATTCCTCTCTTTTATTATATTTATTTATTTATTTGTCTTTTTGAGACAGGGTCTCGCTATGCAGTTCAGGCTGGCCTTGACCTCACTTTTGTAGCCCAGACTCATCTCGAACTCACACTGATCCTTCTGCCTCAGCCTCCCAAGTGCTGGGATTATAAGCATGCACCATCATGCTCGGGTGAATTCCTCTTTTAGTTCTGTTGCTTACTTGCTTTTTGAGACAGGGTCTCACTATGTAGTCCAGGCTGTCCTTGAGGCCTTGAATTTCTTGTATGTCCCAGGTTGGCCTTGAATTAGTAGCAGTCTTCCTGCCTCAGCATAGCCAGTGCTGAAATCACAGGCATGAGTCCTGGCTCTCTTCTAGAATTTACTAAAATGTATGAGAAGTTGGTATGAACCACAATCATCCCTATCTTTAATATTATACTTTCACCTATTCTGTGCCCACAATATTCAGTTAGTGCTTCTTTTTTCTTAAGGCAAAGAATCGAGTGACGATTCCTTCTTCTGGCATAAGAACATTGTTGAGAAAGGCCTTCTTTTTATACAGCTTATAAAAGGTTAAAAGAAAGGTTAGTGTGTATCTTGATTTGGAGTCTCCTCAGGAGAGTTTGTCCGTAATTCTTTTTGACAGGTCACCACTTTCATTAGAAATATGAAGGGTGGGGTGAAGGCCAGAGTTTCTGACTTTTCTTATACAGCTCCTGACATTACCAGCTCAATGATATCTCTGTTTAGTGACATTTAAAAGGAAAAGAAATCTCTTATATAGCCATTGCCTAGGTAAACAAAAAACATATATGTCTCCCTTTTCCTATTTTCTTTGAGGTGATTTACAAAGTTAGAACCTAGCACCTGCTGGAAAGTAAAGCTTTTGTTGTTTAATATTCTATTGAACAACAAAGATCTTCACATGGAACTTTGCATTCTGAGCAAGACTCTCATATCTTGACAGTTGATCTTGTGAAATAGTTTAAATTTCTTGAAAACAACTGCAAAATTAGTTTTTCACAATCTTTTAAAATATAAAATAGGTTTTAATCAAAAAGCTGAAAAAGTTATAATGTATCCTACAATATAACAGACAGAATAGTCCAGTTTATTACAATGTCAAGTGACAATGTGGGTATGTTTTATTTTTTCGATAAAAATCAGAAATATAGTATTGTCCCAAAATCTCAAGAGGTGCTGTTTGTTTCACATGGAATAGAAGGATTTACAGCAGGTCTTCTGGTGGGATATACAAAGAGAAGAACAGTCAAAATTGTCAAATATCCATTCCTATGACCCTCAGAGATATGGTAGCCCTAGGTTTTATTCAGTGATGAAGAGGGACTATCTGATGTATTGGCAGTAATGAACACGGCCCATATTTTAGAAGAAGCATTATTCAGTGTTGTTGGCAGTGCTTTCTTTTCATGCTGTGTATGTAGACATAAATGTATATTTACGTAAATTCACTGTTTTGTTTGTTCGGCAGTGCTGAGAAACTAATGAACCTTGAACTTGGGATCTCTTATGGCATGGGCTCTTCAGTGTAGCTACGTGAAATTTGAGAAAGTTGGATAATTGTTGCTTGTTAAGAGTGCTAGGTCATTCTAATACGACTTCCTGTGATGGGTAATTGAATGTGCGAACTTGGCTAGGCCTTAGGGTGTCCAGATATGTGGTCAAATATTCTGGGTGTGTCCGTCAGTGTATATTTGGTTAAGATTGACTTTTTAATTAGTAGCTTGAGTAAAGCAGATTGCACTCTGAAATGTGATTGGTCCTCATCTAATCCTGAGTCCTGAGTAGCAGAAGGTTGACCCACCCATATCTCTTCAAGTAACAGGGAACACTTGCCTGACACTTTGAGCTGGAATATAAATCTCTTCCACCTTCATATTTGAACTGAAACATTAGTCTTCATGAATCTCAAGGTTTCTTGGGTCTTTTTCTTGCTGATTGAAGATCTTGGGACTTTTCAGCCTCCATAATCATGAGAGCTAATTCTTTATAATTCCTTCTCACCATATAGATATACGGTTATAGAAGTAGATATAACTATATATAGACATAGATATAGATATGGACATAATATAGATATGGATATAGATAAACAACTTCTGGACAGTCTTGACTAATATTGATTTTGATTACAAGAGAATTATAGAACAGAATTTCAAGGATGACTTTCCTAAATGGGCTCTGTAGTTCTGGGATTAGTTACCTAATCTGATTAGAATTAGAGGTGATAAATAAATTATTCTGTTTCCAATATTCCAGGGCATAATATGGCAAGTGGGAGAATATTACTATTTTATACTTACGATCAACTGTAAGAAACAAGAATCTGGGTCATAGTGTATATGATACTCTTAAATATTTTTGGCAAACTGGTGAACACAATGGGGTTGGCTGGTTGCTTCTAATGTCAGAAGGCAAAGTAGAGAAGGAAAATAGTGATCAAGTGATTTGAATATCCAACTCTAGCACTGTGTAAGTGACTTGCACTCTTCATTGTGTGCCACAAAGAAAAATCTCACCTCTTATTTTTCAAAGAGAGTACAAGTTAGAGTTAAAATAGAAAAAAATTACAAGTGATACAGAATTTTCACTTAACAAAGTAATGTGAATTTCACAGTATTTGTTGTAATACATAGTGTTGTCTTCCAAATAGCTATTCACATTATTAGATATATGCATATATATATATATATATATATATATATATATATACATATGCATGTAGAACTGGAAGAAGAAAGAAAATAGAAATCTATAAGAAATGAAGAAGAGAAAAGGTACAAAGAATTGAAAAAAGAAGCTGGAACAAATTGAATCAGTAACAGCTTCTTTCCATAGACCAGAAGATATGCACAGTCCAAACCATCCTGTTTACTCACATAGATAAATCTCGCCCACTCCGTCTCTGTCCTTCTCAACTCAGTAACTCTTTCCTTTTGAATAAGTTCATTCCCTTTTACCAGTCTCACGTCTTATAGATGCAGGGCTGAGACTGCTGAAATTCAGCCTCAGCACTGTATCCAGGGGCAAACTGAAGTCCAACATTCATAGGGAGTTAGTAGGAAGGCCCTGAGGAGCCTAGGGACATTGAAGTTACTAATCGTGAAAAATCTACTTTGCCCAAAAAATCTCCCTAACCTCAGTGCAAGCTTCCTTTTCGTCTCTTTGACAGGATCAGCCTTGTCTTTCCTAAAGAAGTTATAAGGGCTTCTCCTCAGGCAGTTGTCACTGAAAGACAATGCTGAGTCTCCTCAGGATTCACTGCTGCCACAATTCTTTGAATTTTATATCTATTAAATTTTGGGTTTATCAGTACATGTTTTCAGCACATAATAATTATCTTCATTGTGGAGAATCAGAACAGGTATGCAGCGTATCTCAGTTGTTTCAATTCCCCTTTGCCCACCTCCCCTCCTTCACCCTCTACCCCTTGGTCCCTTTCCCCATTTGAAGAACACATACTGAGGTCCACCTTCTCCTTTTGCTTTTATTTTTATTTTTTTATACTTTAGGTTTCTCCTATAAGAGAAGCTAAACAACATTCAAGCTGTGCGCCTGGTATATGTCATTTAGTATTATGGTCTCAATGTGCATCCACTTTCCCACTGATGACTCATATTTAGCCTTCTTTTAATATAGGGTTTCCCTACGCATTTCAGACTCATAATGAACCTCTTTTCTGAGCTTCCAGGGCACTGGGATTACAGGCATGTGCCAACATGCCTGGTTTTGTTGGCTGGCACGACATGCAGTATCAGGGTTCAAACTCGGGTCCTTACATTTACCAGGCAGGTGCTTAGGCTGCCAAGCTATCTCCTCAGCCTGAAGTTACCCTTCTTTATAGCAGAGTAACAGTCCATTGTGTAGTAATAGTCCGTTGTATATAAATACATTTTCTAGTGCTGGTGCAATATCTTAGTGGACTAAGCACCTGCTTAGGCAAGTGCAGCGACCAGGGACTGAGTCTGGGCATGGTGGCACATGCCTGTAATCCCAGTGGTAATGAGGCTGAAGTGAGACCCTGCACAAAATACAAATAGATAAATATATTTTTCTTTTTATTTATTTTTATCAATTTTAATGAAAACAAATAGCAATGAGACAGTTTCACAGCAGCTTAGTAGGACAGTTCCAGTTATTAATACATTGCACATTGCTGTCTTTGTAGTATTTGTTTAGAGTATAAGATGCAGACTTGATATTTTGTATAAACACTGTTAGTACAAATCTTTTCTTCTCATTAAAATAAGAGAAAGGAGCTGTATGTATAGTTCAGTAGTCCATAACAGTAGTGGGTCATCAGCACACCCGGCAGTGTTGGAAGCTGTTGACTTGAGCCTTTCACAGCTCAGTATATTCATATGACTTTACTTTTTACCATTTGCCCATTCATCTGTTAATCTTTTTAGATTAAATGTGCTTTTTATACATTACACACCATTCAGTTTTGGTTTTTGCCCAATTTGAAATCTGTATTTGTGATGGAGAAATTGAGAGCACATACGTCAAGGGCTATTACTGAAGGCTATTGCCTTCTTCTTGCCATTGCATTATACTCCTATAGCTGATCTCCTTTTTGCTCTACTGCTTAACTGTTCTCTCTACCCAATGTGTTCATTCCGTTAGACTTTTTGGCACTGTTGGCATCACTGCTGTTTTTAAGATATCTTTGAGAAGTTCTTAGAGTTTGATATTCATGAATTTCTTTAGGCTCTGTTTGTCAAAGACCTTATTTCTCCATCTTTTTTTTCCCTTTTTTTCAGTACTGGGGATCAAACTCAGGACCTTCTGCTTGTCAGGCAGGCATTTATGCTGCTGAGCTATATCCCCAGCTTCTCCATCAGTTCTTTTTTTTTTTTTTTTTTTTTTTTAATTTTAAATTCTTTTTTTTTTTTTTTTTTTTTTTTTTTTTTTTTTTTTTTTTTTTTTTTTTTTTTTTTTTTTTTTTTTTTTTTTTTTTTTTTTTTTTTTTTTTTTTTTTTTCCTTTTTTTTTTTTTTTTTTTTTTTTTTTTTTTTTTTTTTTTTAACATTAGAATGCAGTTTTATTTTTTTATTTTTTTTTTTTCATGAGTAGTAGCCACTGCACTTTTCTTTATTGTCATGTGTTTTTATTACTTCATAGTTAAGTATTTTTTTTTCCAATTCTTTTATTGTTTAAATTTAACAATGGTTATATTACATATTTTCATCTCTCCATCAGTTCTGAAAGATGGTTTTGCCAGTATGCACTGGAAGTTTTTTTTTTTTTTTTTTTTTTAATGTATTTTAGTACAGAGTCTAACTACACAGATTGGACTCATAGTGATCCTTCTGTTTTCAGCCTCCTGAGTGCTGGGATTACAGGTGTGCACCACCACACCCAGTCTCAGTTGCCTGGCTCAGAGTGCCTTTGTGGTGGGGCTGGCATAGCTGCCAGGAATTGACCCCTTGTGCTTGTGCCTGCCTAAGCAGGTGCTTTAGTCCACTCAGCTATCTGGCTGTTTTTTTTTTTTTTTTTTTTTTTTTTTTTTTTTTTTTTTTTTTTTTTTTTTTTTTTTTTTTTTTTTTTTTTTTTTTTTTTTTTTTTTTTTTTTTTTTTTTTTTTCTTTTTTCTTTTAGGGCTTGGAATGCTTCACTTCCACCTCTCCTGGCCTTTAAGATTTATGTTGAGAAGTCAGCTGCAATTTAATGGGTTTTTCCTTTTTAAGTGATTATCTGCTTTTCTTTAACACCCTTTAAGATTCAGTCCTTGTAGTGGATTTCTGGGGTTTTGACTATGGAGAAGTGGCTTTCTGATCATGGTTGCCTGGAGTTCTGTACACTTTGGCCATCTTTTTATTTTTTTTTTTAAATGTGTTTGATACAGGGTCTCACTATGCAGCTCAGATTTACAGAGATCCTCCTGTTTTCAGCCTCTCCGCCACAGGGAAGGGGCTGGTGCCACATGTGTGTGGTGTGGGGGATCAAACTCTGGTCCCTGTGCTTGCCTACACAGGTGCTTAGTGCCTTGGTCATCTTTAGGTTCTTTCCCCATATGTGGAGAGTTTGTTGCTATCACTTCTATAAACAGGTTTTGCATTTTTAAAAATTTTTCACTAATTTCAGTTAATGTTAGATTAGTCTTCTTTGTGTTGTCTAGAAGCTGATGAATTGATTTCCCATGTGCTCTTATTGTTATAAAAGTATTTCTAAGTATGGTATATGATTGCCTTGATCAGCTTTATCATCTAGTTCTGATGCTTTGCCCTTACATTGGATACTTCTGTGCCCATGCTGTCAATAGAATTTTTTACCCCCTGGATTTCCATCTGGTATCTTTTCATAGGCTAATTCTTTGGTACATGGATCATTTGGGCTCTGCATCATTTTGTTTAGCTCAACTAGCTTTTTTTGTTAGTGTCTTTTGTAAGTTTTCTAATCATTTTGTTTATTAATTTTATTATCTGTTTAATTATATCATTTTTGCGTTCACCAGGCACTTCCTTAACCATTTTTTTCCATTTCCTCTTGCATCGCTGTTTTGTAATTCAGCTGTTTTCTGTTTTTGGTTTCCTCCCTTACTATACCCCAGTGATGAGCAGTTGGAAGTTTAGGAACACCGTTTCGTGTCTTTTCATGGTGTGTGTGTGTGTGTGTGTGTGTGTGTGTGTGTGTTGATTAAAGTAGACTTTATTGCTAATATAGAGATCTCTTTAATTTGTATCTGCTTTTCAGCATACACTCTGGACATGGCTACCCATAGGCTTTTACTTCTCTTCTAGATCTCATTATCTTTGTTAATTTAGGGGCCCCAATACCCAGATTTCCAGATACAAATCATGGTATTGATGACACAAAGACAAACCAAATAGTGCCATTGAGTAAAAAACAATAGCAGGGCTGGGAAGATAGTTCAGTAGAATAAGCACCTGCCTGGCAGGAGCAGGGTCCTAAGTTCAATCCCTGGTACCGCAAAAGAGAGAGAGAGAGAGAGAGAGAAAGAAAATCAATGTCGGCAACTACACCCCTCTGGCAATAGCAACAGTATAAACAATAACAATGGAGCTAAGGTAGACATAATGACATATCGCAAGAATCAATAAAAGCTACCACTGTATCACCCTTAACAATAGAATAAAAGATCTATAACTACAGACACAAAGGCAAATTAAATGTTGACATACATGAGGTGTCTACTAAATTCAATAATGCAAACTATACCACAATTAACAATAAAAAAAAATAGCAGAGAATTCAACGATAATAGCATAGAGTTAGCTAAATATTTGAAGATTAACAAAATTTAATGGAATACTAGTAATATTTAATGGATATGGAATAGAAAAATGAAAGAAATATATCTGAAAATATAGAAAAAGAAATAGAGTGGAGAATAATGAGACAATGGATCATATTAAGGAGTAAACAAAATTGATAGAATTAGATAACAGTACCTAAAGAGAACAAAAAAGAAAAAAAATAAGGAGCAAAATAAAGAACAAAGAACAGAGAAAAAAGAAGGATGATGAAAAGCAAAGGAAACTCCCAAAATAATCAGTGCAGAAAGCAAACGAACCTAAGAAATTCTCTGATGTTTCTGAATGGGTTATTTCTTTTCAGGATCTGTCATATTGGAATCCACCAAATGTGGTGCTTGGATAGTGAGTCACTACTAAGACTTCTTTTTCCATGCTGACATTTTTTTTAATGTGTATGCTGAACCCTGAATCCTGAAGCCCCTTATATCTAAGCATGCTTGTTCAATGGTGTCCACTCTAGGACTGTAGTCCTTCAGCTACTCCTAGTTTCCATATCCTTCTCTTTGTCCTAAGTCATGGCTTTTTTCATCAAGCTTTATGGGTTATGGGTTGGTCAGTTGCCCTTGCTACTCCAGAGTGCCTTCTGGCCATACAATCTTGGTGGTAGCAGCCACCCAAGCTGAGTGTATGCCTGTGTCAGGGGAGGTAGGTCCTCTTCCCACACACCAAGGTTTTATCCTGACTGCTTTAATGTTTTTCTTCATTTCTCCAGCTTCCCTGTAGTTTTTTGTATTCTTGCCAATTTCCCTTCAAATTCCGTGAGATGTACCTCCCCCCACCTCTCTCTCTCTCTCTCTCTCTCTCTCTCTCTCTCTCTCTTTCTCTCTCTGCCTTCACCAAGTTATTGCTTGCCAAGTGTCTCTATTCCAGGTTCCACAGGGGCTATATTTTTCTGACAGTCTTTGATCTGCCATTTTCTGATTTGAAGTCTATAATTAGATAGAGGTCACAGCAAGTCTCTAAAAGTGTGATTCATGAGGAGATATGCTATACTACAGAGACCTACTTGAATATCTAACCAAAAAAACACAAATCCAGGGAACATTTGTAGGAATGGATATTAAGGGTGTAAGACCATACTGAAAGAAACTTAAAGTTTTATCAGGTCAAATTTATTGATGTGGGTGGAGTAGATAGACATTATGTATAGTACTGCAGTCTGGGGAATTAGAAAGGTGTCTAACATTTTGTTTAGTTGATTGGCTAAATCATGGACCAAAAGTTATTCACTGAAGAGTGAATACATGAAGACCTACCTTGTTTTAATGATGAGGAAGGGGTTCAAAGATAGGGACAGACAGTAATATTTAATTGCATGTGTCACTTAAGACCTCACTCACATTTGGAAGGGCACAGAAAACATTGTAACTAAGAAATGTGTGTGTGTGTGTGTAGGGGGGACCTCAGCATCTTCAAGAGCTTTGCGATTGTCCTGTGTAGGGCAAACCTTATAGGGGAAATGAGACTGGGAAACTTAATGCAGTGGGGATAATTGAGTTCTGAATCTGTGGGGATCAACTGACAGCATAGATTTTCAAAGACGAAGTGGTTATATGGTAGTATACTGAACAGCAGAGTCAGGGCAGCAGTCAGAGAATTCTGATGCATGCAGATCTATTGGGTTGGCTAACTGGTCATTGTCATTATAGCTAAGATCAATCTAGAAAATCTACAGATTCCATTCTTCATTGGTAAAAATAAAGAAGTTCTACATCTTGTAAAAGTGAGTCACAGCCCTTCAGTCATTTTCCTTACCTGAGATGGTTTATAGACCCACAACCTTTTGGAAGAAAATAACGCTCAGTCTCCATTAGGAAGGATCTTGTTACAGTGGCAAAAAATGTGTAGTGTTAATCTTTTCCCAAAGGAACTTACAGTGTAACTGTGTGTTATGAAAATAGAAAAGATAGGATCTTTTGGATACTTTGGGACATTGGCTCTAAATGTATAGAAATTTTAGAAACCCAAAGTGTCTATGGGGCCTACCAGTCAAGGTAAGGTTTCCTGAAAGTCCGTTGATGATGGAGTTTCAGCTCAGGTCCATCTAACAGTGAGACCACTGAGTCCCTAAGGCCATCTTGTAGTTATTTCCCTAGTTTCAGAGTGAAATAGATATACTCATCAGGGGGCAGAATCCCCACATTTGTTCCCTGATCTGTACAATAAAAGTTATGTGGGAAACACCAGGTGGAAGTCACTAGAATGATTTCTAGATAGGAAACCAGAATTAGTGCTACATTCCTGGGCAAATTGTGGATTACTGCTACCATCAGGAGTGGGAAGACTGTAAGGGTAGTAATTCCATCACATCTCCATTCACCTTTCCTGTTTGGTCTGTGAGGAACACAGATGGATCTTGCAGTGTGATAGTAGATTACTGTCAGCTTAGCCAGATGGGGACTCCAAATGTAGCTATTATGCCAAATGTGGTTTCATTGCTTGAGCAAATTAATACCTCTCCTGGTACCTAGTAAGCAGGTCCCATTACATTGATTATACCATGCTCATTAGACCTAGTAAGAAGTAGCAACTATTCTAGCTTTATTGAGAATACATTTGTACGTCATAGGGTAGGACATAAATCTGACTAAAATAAAGGAGGCTTCTATCTCTTTGAAATTTCTAGAAGCCCAGGGTTTTTGTCATGTTAATCTATCCTTTTTAAGGGCAAGGATAAATTATAGCATCTGTCAGTCAAAAGAAAGGCATATGGGTCTCTGAGTTTTGAAGGCAATGCAGTGGCACCTTGGTTCACAAATATTTTTGTTTGTGAAGAATTCAGTTTGCAAACAAAGGCATTTGGAAAAATTTTGCTTTTGTTTTTGAACTCTGTATTAGGTGACTGACACAACCATGGGGGCCATCTTTCCTTCATGAACATGAATGCAGCCATCCTTTCTAGAATCATGGAATGAATTAAGTTCATGAATGGGAGTACCACAGTATAGTGGACTCTGGATTTTGGAGGTAACTTATTCCTTATCTGAATGTGGCAGTCTAGTCCATTTCCTGATTGACCTGAATAGCTGTGAGTTTTCACTGGAATTCACAGGAAGAGAAAACTCAGAAACAGGTCCAGGCTAGTGTGAAAACTCCCCTGTCACTTGGACCATAACATCTAGCAGATTCATTAGTGCTAGAGGTGGCAGTGACAGATAAAGGGATGTTTTTTGTGGTCTTTGGCAGGACCTTAAAGGTGAAACTCAGTTTAGGTCCCTAGGATTTTGGAGCAACACCCTATGCTCCTTATGAGATTTGACTCTTGATTTAATTTTGGGCCTAATAGTGACTGAATGCTTAACTATGGACTACCAGACTATCATGTAACCTAAAGTACTCATCATGACCTTGGTGTTACCTGACCACCAGGTCCTTAGGTTGGACATTCACAATAATATTCTGTTATAAAATGGAAGTTGTTTATATATGGTTGTGCCCAAGGAGATCCTGAAAGCACAAGTAAATTATGTGAAATGGCTCAAATCCTTCCGGTCTCCACTCCTGCCCTACCGTCTCTCATTCTCAGCCTGCACCTCTGAGGCATTCTTTAAGGTCAACTGACAGGGAAGATAAAATCAAGTCCAGGTTTATAGATGGTTCTGAGAAACCCATGAAAGACAGTGGTGAAGGGAAATACTCCCAGTGGGAGAACTTTGGACAATATGCTTGGTTGCTAGCTTTCCTTGGAGGGAGAAATAGTCAGATATGTCATTATATACTGATTCATGGACTATGGCCAAGGCTTTGGGTAGTCAGAGTCTTACAAAGAGTATTAGCCAAAAGCTGATGCTGTAGAAATTTACGAGAAGAGCTGAACATAGAGGTGCATGTTTGTAATCTCAGCACTTGGGAGGCTGAGGCAGGAGGATCACTATAAGTTCAAGGCCAACCTGTACTGCATAATGAGACCCTGTCACACACACAAAAAAAATTGAGTGAAGAGCCATGTAGACAGACATATTTATTTATCTATTTTTTTTGTGGTACTGGGGATCCAACTCAGGATTTTGTGCTTGCCAGGAAGGTGCTTATGCTACTGAGTTATATCCTGATCCCTAGACTGCTTCAGAGGTTAAAAAAAAATGCAAATATAGTTGTGTCTCTTGTAAAGTCTCATCAAGGAGTTATCTCAGCCCCCAATTTTTTTTTTTTTTAACAATAAGCTGCTTTATTTCCAATGTGCCTTTATAGTTGGTATCAGGTTATGGCTTACAATAAACTTGTAAGGTGGGTGGGTGGGTTCAGAAAATTCCAGAGGGTCTGGAGAGATGAAGCTAAGAGTCTCTTTAACAAACTGAGTAAATATTTGTTCAGTGAACTATCTCCTAAGTACCTGTAAGCCAGCCGGGCGTGGTGGCACAGGCCTGTAATCCCAGCACTAGGGAGGCTGAGGCAGGAGGATCGGTGTGAGTTCGAAACCAGCCTGGGCTACAAAAGTGAGCTCAAGGCCAGCCTGAACTGCATAGCGATACCCTGTCTCAAAAAGACAAAAAAAAAAAAAAAAAAAAGTACCTGTAAGCCAGAAATTCTTCACCATTTCAGGGAATCAGAGACGAATAAACCTCAACTGTAGCCTCCAAAGTAATCCAATGGTGAGAAAATATGGATTAGACAAATTAGCCCACCCAAGACAAGGTAGGTTCCATAAGATGAACAAATGAAGGTCAGGGAAAGAGGAAGTCACATTCAAACAAGAGATTCAGGAAAAGCTTCTTATAGGAAAGAGGCAGAGTAAGGAAGATTTATGATATGTAGCATAGCCCTTCCAACCAGGGAACCTTCACCAAGAATGGAGGTCAGGAACCTGGATATGGATTTAGAAAACAAAAAACAGATCGCTGTAATTTGGCCTTAAGTCCAACACATGTAGGGAAGGAGTACAAAGCGAGTAGGAGAGGAAATTCGGGATTACATGAAGATAGACTGGGTACCAAGCAGAGGAGACTGTTTTTGCTTCCATAGGCAATGGAAGCTAATCAGAGCTGATTTGGGAAGATTGGAAGAGTTGGCAGAATGGCTTGATGGCGAGGAAATGATAGCAGAAGCCCCAAGCAGAGCTCCCACAGTGGGAAAAGGCAAGAAGTGAAGGGAAATATATTCCAAAGTAAGGACACATGCAGGTGGGGAAGAAAAATCAGAGATAAGAACTGGGGACTCGAGCCAGTGTTCTGCATAACATGATGTTCTGAGATCAGGGCTCCTGCTCTGGAAAGGAGGCAGAAGCTATAGTCCAAAAGGCAGCTCTACAGAACTGGGAGAACTTCAATTAGAGCCTGGTTCTACTAGATTTTTCTTTCTAAAACTAAAAAACAGGTGGTGCAAAACCTTTTTCTTTTCACCTCCCCAGCAAAAGCTAAGTTTGTTGGATTCAAAAGATCATTAATATTCATTTTTTCTATTTAAAAACATTGCAAGGGCCAGGGAGATAGCTCAGTGGCATAAGCACCTGCCTGGCAAGCATGAGGACCTGAGTTTGATTCCCCAGTACTTGAAAAAAAAAAAAAAATCCAAGCCAGGTGTGTGACACACACTTGTAATCCTAGTACTTTGAAGTCCTGGAAAATCCACAAGATCAAGGCCAGCCTGAACTACTAGTGGGACCATATCTCAAAAAATAAAAACAAGAGCTGGGGGTTTAACTCTGTGGCACAGCACCTCCCTGGCATGTATGAGGTCCTGAGTTCAATTCCCAGTCCAAAAAGAAAAAGAAAAAAACAACTCAAAAATAAGATAAAAGCAAGTAAACAACATCAAAAAATTCAACTGGGTGTGGTGGTGCAATCCTATAATCCCAGCACTTGGGAGGCAGAGGCAGGTGGCTTGCCATGATTTCGAGGCCAGCCTGAGATATGTACTGAGCTGAAGATAAGCCTGGAATACACAGCAAGAGCCTAGCTCAGAAAAAAGAAATACAGTATTCAAAAATCTGAGCCAGGATTGCAAGTCACAAAATCAAGACCAACCTGGGTTATGTAACAAGATCCTACCTCAAAATTAAAAATTTGAAAAGTGCTGGGGATGCAGCTCAGTGATAGAGTACGTTTTACAAGGCATGCCCTGGGTTTAATCCCTAACACTGAAATAAAAATTCATGGAATGTTTTTTTCAGGGCTTTTTGTTTTCTTAAAGTCTATCTTGTATAAATAGACAACAGCAGTTGCCAGTATTATCAGGAACAGTCTGTAGCCACTGTTCAAACATCTTATTCACCTCCCTATTCCTAAAAGTATTGGGTTCAAACTCACAACCTTGCACTTGCCAGTCAGGCACTTGTTCCACGGAGCTATCTCCTCAGCCCCCCATCCTCTTCTAAGAATAGGAACTGGGAACCTCCTTCGTGCTTAATGCCAGTACTACCAGAACTCCTGGGTTCTCAGCAAGTGGGAAGATCCCTGTATTTGTCCAAGACTATCTAAGGGAATAAAAAAAGAAAGGAAGAGAAAAAGAAGGAAGAGAAATTGATCCTTCTTGGTCCTTGTGTCTATGGTTCTGAAGACATGGCTTTTGAGGTATCCAGGTCCTTCCCTGGGACAAGGAGTTGAGAATAGGAGAGGTGGCATCAAGCAGGTCTTGATTCCCTGGGCCTGGCTCTATAGATGTTGACATTCTCATCCTCATCCCGCTGGGCCAGCTCCAGTTGGAAGTGCTGGGGCAGAAGGTGCTGAAAGAAGCTCTCTGTCCCGTGCTCCTCTCTCATCTTGGAGGCCAGATAGATGGTGCCATGGGGCCCACACAGGTGCTGGAGAGTCCCCAGCA